>CAUYQG010049465.1:0-11232 GCA_963574415.1 Tarsius wallacei | reverse complement strand
CACCAGAAAATGCTCAACTTCACTATTCATCAAGGAAATACAAATCAAAAGTACACTGTGATACCACTTAAGTTCAGTCAGGATGGCTATCATCAATCACTCAAAAAGCAACAGATGCTGGAGAGGATGTGGGGAAAAGGGTATACTTTTACACTGTTGATGGGTATGTAAACTAGTACAGCCTCTATGGAAAACAATGTGGCAATTCCTAAAAGTTCTAAAAATCGACCTTCCATATGGCCCCGCAATCCCCCTACTGGGAATATATCCGGAAGAACTCAAATCACTCTATTAAAAAGATACCTGCACACGCATGTTTATTGCAGCATTGTTCATAATAGCAAGAACATGGAACCAACCGTGCTGCCCATCAAAAGAGGACTGGATTAAAAAAATGTGGTACATATACATGATGGAATATTTATTTTATATTTTATATTTTTTATTTTTTTTCGAGTTGGAGTCTCACTCCGTCGCCCAGACTGGAGTGCAGTGGCTGCTTCTGGCCACCGCAGCCTCAACCTGGTGGGCTTTGGCGATCCTTCCGCCTCAGCCTTCCAAGTAGCCAGAACTACAGGCACGCACTACCACACCTGGCTAATTTTTTGATTTATTCTAGAGATGAGGTCTTGCCAAGTTCCCCAAGCAGGTCTCGAACACACGGACTCAGGCAATCCACTCACCTCAGCCTCCCAAAGCACGGGATTACAGGCTGAGTCACTGAGCCCAGCACACGATGGAATATTACGCAGTCATAAAGAAGAACAAAATCATGAACTTCGCAGCAACCTGGATGGACTTAGAGTCTACAATACTGAGTGATCTTTCACAGAAACAAAGAACTGAGTATCACATGTTCTCACTCATAATTGGACCTTGAACAACTACCATAATGCTATAAGAAAGTGATTGACAGTAAAAGGAAACTGCGGGGTGGGGGGGAGGAGTGACAGTAGTTGATATCTGCCTGGGGAAGAGGGACACACCTCATCAACAAGGGTTCCTGCATAATGAATATTTGTATACCTACCCCTGAATTGTATCCCACAATTGTAAAATAAAAAATTTAAAATAAAAAATAAATAGAAAAATGACTTACATTATAATAAAATGTTATGCTTGATATGTATAAAATTGGTCGATATGTATATCTATGTGCCTGTCATATATATGTATACATACACATATAAAGATATATGTACATCTATAAGTATCAATCTTTAATATTTGTAGTACATTTCTTTTTACATTAATTAATACTTGAATAAGTCCCCTTTTATGGCAGATTTATTCGCTTCTCCGTGATGTCACTACTCCAAGAAAAATAGCAAGTCCTCAGAGTGTTGTTTATCGTAGTCAGTCCTGTGTTTTCAGTCACTACCCTTTACCGTTTTTGCCAGCACTAAGGTGAGACATCTCAAACCTAGACAATACTCTGAGAACTGCCAGCAACAGGTTGCTCCATTCAAAGCTACTATGTGGGTGTGCTACTAAGTTTGGAGTGAGTTTCCTAACTTTCTTTTTTTTCTTTTTATTTTATTTTAAAAATGTGTGGTACAAATCAGGTTTAAGCACATAAGTGGTCTACATACAGGTAACATTTGGGCCTCCCACTGGTCTTCACTTCCCCTGATTTAGGATCAGGTGTTTTTAGTAATGCTATGTACCCTTCCCATACCTCTGCTGGCAGTGTCCCACTGCTGTCAATCCCTCTCTTGTAGTATTGTGATAAAAATTCAGGACACACTTATGAGTGAGAACATGTGGTGCTTTGTTCTTTGTTTCTGTAAATCCATCCAAGTTACTGCAAAGTCCATACTTTCATCTCTAGGGTTATTTAAGACTTTCATAGTCCTGTTTCCAAATCAGCTTTAAGGTTGATGAATGGTTATAAAATCAGAAAATATCTTATTAAGAAATTAAGCTTACCTTAGTACAATTGAATATAATGTTTTAGGCAAATCATCCCTTTATTTGAGTAATTGTCTTCATCTCTAAAACACATACATCCATGGTTGCAGTCCTTACAAGGTGAATTCGAGTGGTGAAGGAGGTATAATCACAAAAGCATTTTTAGGAAAATGACTCAGGTGCATATTGAAAATATGTTTTTATTCAGTTCACCTATAAGACATGACACTTCACAATTTCAAACAAATTGCTGTTTTCTTTTTAATGATGAATAACTCCATTAAACTTTATGATTAGTTTATGATTGCATTACAGGTTTTTAATTGTAATATTACTTATATTGTAGTTACTTGAAAATTTAAAATGAATATATGTGTGATTAATTAATAAACAGCATCAATGTCAGGGATTTTTTGCTTGTTAATGTAAATCTAGCTTGTACTAATGAAATGTATGAAAACAGAAATCATATATTGATAACAGAATATCAAAGAAATTTAGATCCCTAATTGGCCTGTTTATAAATAAATAACTCCTTCAGTAACAAATTATTTAACTAATTTAAAGTATATGACAGGTAATTTTAATTTTTTTAATCATTTATGGATATCTTCTATTATACTAGCACAAGTATGTTTAATAGGAATTGTATAGACTTATGAATGATCTTATATGTGTTCACTTGTTTTGAAAATAACACTGGCTATTAGTATCAATAAATTCATTATTATTTCATCCTTAATATTTTTCAAAGTTCTTCCTCTTAGAAAAAGTTTATTTATTTTTAAATTTTTCCTTTCCAATGTAGCTTTTTAAATATTGAGGGCACTGAATTGCAGTAATTGCCATTTAAGTAGTGTTTTATTACTTTCCCAGAAGTATGTAAATATTAATATACATTATCTTAAAAATTAATCCTACAAATCCCTTGTGAAATATGTAAAATAATAAATAACAATATAGAAGGATATGAGATTGTTATGAATGTGTGCTTTGCATGCTGTTATTAACTACTTTGTTTTTTATTAATAGAGTAACAATTTTAAAGCATTTTCCTTATGTGTGCTGATGCCTTAAAATAGAACAAAAGAATATAAAGCACTTATTTTTCTATGTGTTTTATTGCTTTGTTTTTAATTCTAAAAATATAACTAGAGAGTTCCAATTATTAGGATTGTAACCAAGCTAATAGAATCAAAATTAAAAGTATTCTTTAGCAAGTGTGTCATGAGGTGATCTAAATCAACCCCTATTCTATTGCCTACATACTGAATTTGTTCAAGGTATCACTTTCTAAGGCAAGCTGTAAAAATTTATTTAAAATTTTTCTTTTTTTTTTTGAAAAGACTAAACATGAGATAAAAATCCTTTTTTAAAAAAGAAATATCAATTTCTGTTTTCTTGTCCAGTATGTGAGGAGTAAGGAAGTTGTCAGTTCATTCTAACAAATAGGAAGTTGAACAAACTGAAAAATCAACAACTATTATTACCTGTCAGAGAAGTGAAGTTGTGAGAAAAGCCACTTTGCCCCAGATTGAAGAGACATACAGACAAATACAGAGATTCACAACTTAATAGGACAGAAACCAACAAGCAGAAATCTTTGTGGTGACCAGTTTCAGGTTACTTTTTACCCACTACATCATGTTGGACTATTAAAAAAAACTTACAATGCACACTAAAAGGCAAAAAATCCCCACAAATTGAAGATCTAGAGCAAACATCAGAACCATGCTCATACATGGCAAAGATGTTAGAATTATCAGGCAGGAATTATTATTAATATTAATATAATTAATATGTTAAGAGTGCAAATGAATAAAGTAGACTGTATGTAAGAAGAGATAAGCAATGAAAGTAGGTGGAGGAAAATTGTAAGAAAGAATGAAAAAGAAATTCAGGAATTAAAAAAAGTGCTGTAAAAAGTTAAGAATGATTTTGATGGGCTTATTAGTAGACTTGCCACCACTGAGCAAAGAATCTCTAAACTGAGCCGGGCTCGGTGGCTCAGCCTGTAATCCCGCACCTTGGGAGGCTGAGATGAGTGGATTGCCTGAGCCCGCAGGTTCGAGGCCCGCCTGGGCAACTTGGCGAGACCTCATCTCTACAATAAATCAAAATTCAGCCGGGCGTGGTAGCGTGCACCTGTAATTCTGGCTACTCGGAAGGCTGAGGCAGAAGGATCGCCAGAGCCCAGCAGGCCGAGGCTGCGGTGGCTAGGAGCGGCCACTGCACTCCAGTCTGGGTGACTGAGTAAGACTCCAACTCAAGAAAAAAAAAAAAAAAAAAAGAATCTCTAAACTGAATGATATCTCAATAGAAACTCAATAGAAATAGAAGAAAACAAAATAACAACAACAACAACAACAAAAGAACAGAATATCCAAGACCTCTGGGACAACTTCAAATGGTTGTACACATAAGTAATGGAAATACAAGGAGAAGAAAGAGAAAAAGTAGCAGAAGTAGTATTGGAGATAATAATGACTAAGAATTTCTTTCAAATTAATGTAAGATACCAGTATAAAAGTGACATGAATGATAGCAATGGTATGAGGAACAGGAGGAAGGAATTAGGATTATATTGTTATTACAAGGTATTTGTCTTGCCTGTGAAGCTGTATAGTGTAATTTAAAAGTAGTTGTAGTTGATTAGTTGTAAATATATACTGTAAGTTCTAGGGCAAGTTCAAAAAGTAAGAAACAATGTTTATTTAATATGCTGAGAAAGGAGAGACGATAGAATTATCTAAAATGCTCATTTGAAATCACAAGAGGCAGAAAAAGAGAGGAATCAAAAGGAGAAACAAAATGCAAGGGCAATAAAAAGAAAGTATCAAATATGGTAGATATTAATTCAACTATGTCAAGAATCACTTTAAATAATCAAAGGTATAAGTACACTAATTAAAAGACAGAGATGATCAGAGTAGACCAAAAAACAAGACCCAATAATACTTTATCTACCAAAACTCTATTTATTTATCTTATTATTTGTTTCTTTTTTAGCTTTGTTAAGGTATAATTGATATTTTAAAAATCGCACACATTTAACATATGCACCTTTATGAGTTTGCACATATGCATATACTCATGATGACATCATCACAACTGAAGTACTACACATATCTTTGAAAACAACCCAAATATTAATTAACTGATGAATGAATTTAAAAATGTATATTCAGACAATGAAATATTATTCAGCCTAAAAAAATTTGCCATTTGCTATGGCATGAATTTATAACACTCAATGCATATATTAGAAAAATAAGAAATATGTAAAACCCACAATTTAAAGTTCCACTTTAGGAAACCAGAAAAAGAAGAAAAAATTAATACAATGGAAGCAGAAAAAGGAAATTATAAAAGTTAGAACATAGATCAATGCAATTTTAAAAAGGAAATCAATGAAACCAAAAACTTCTTATTTGACAAGATAAGCATCTAGTCAGGCAAACTGAAAAAAGAATAAAAGCAGGTAACTTACAAATATCATAAACAAAAGGGGACATCACTAAATAGCCTATTAATATTTAAAAGATAATAAAGAAATATTATGAATCACTCTTTGCTCACTAATTTGACAACCTAGACAATAAAAACTAATTCTTTGAACTACTGAAAATAACTCACACAGGAATAAATAGACCATCTGAACAGGCCTATATCTATTTAAAACTCGAATCAATAATTGGCAAGTCTTCAAAATAAAAAGAAGCAGGCCTAAGTAGTTTCACTCATGAATTCTGCCAAACAATTAAGAAAGAAATTGTAACAAGTCACTATATTTTTATTCTAGCAGAGAGAAGCAGAGAGCATCATCCTAGCTCCTATGAAGCCAGCATTACAAATATCAAACAAAACACAGACATAGCAAGAAAACTACAGACTCATGAACACTGATGAGAAAAAAAGTCCTAAACAACTTACTATCAGATTTAATCTAACAATCTATAAAAATAATTATATATCACAACCAGGCTGGATTTATTCCAGATGTGCAAAGCTGTTTAACATTTGGGAAAATCAAATAATGTAATCTATCACATCCACTGACTAAAGAAGAAAAACTACATGATTATATCATAGATGAAAAAAGCGTGTAACAAAAATTATAAACGAATACTTTTTGGACTCTATTGCATAAGAGTAGAAGCATGGTACTAATAAAGTTCTTTAGAGAAAGATAAGAGAGTCAAACAAATTGATGTGTAAGAAGAAGAAGGAGAATGAGGAGAAAGGCAAGGAGGGGAGCGAAAGAGAATAATAATGAGAAGATGAAACACTAACATTTATTAGATGCTTACTTGCTATATGCCAAGTACTGTTTTAAACACTTACCACTTGTTAATCACAAAATATTTCTAATAATAATAAATGGTATCTACTATTTGTAACATGTTAGCTTCAGTTTGACACTAAAGTGTGATTACTAAAAAATAATCTTACTACATTTAATATATTCATTTAAGTTTACCAAATATTTACTAAAGGTTTACTCATTTAACATTTACCTCAAGATCAATATTTATGAATATTTAGTCATTTGTTTTTGAGATATTTTTATAGGCTTTTTTGCTATGCTGCCATTAATTTTTATTAATAAGTCTCCATCTTAAAAAATGAATGCTGCTTTTCTGATAACAGTAATGGAAACCAGACAGATTTAATTATATAACTGATAGTTGAATGTAAAACACTCTACCAGAAACCAAATTAAAAACTCTGATGCTTAATTTGTCATGGACATAATTACCTTTGTTCAAACAAATGATGAACAAAAGCAGAGGAATTGATGCATTGCCAAATACTGCTTTTTCCTAAGATGAAATAATTTTTTACAAAAAGAAATTACATATTCTAGTTGTGATAATATCATTTACTCATATAGGGTAAGCCAGAAAGAAATGTGTTTTGTTTTTGTTGGTTTTGTTTTTAATTTGAATGACAAACGTTTGGTTATAACATACAATGGCATATGTTACTTTGGAAAAGCCATGGCTGTGACTTCAATGCCAAAACAATTGGCTGACAATGAATGATGTAGTCAATGAGTTGGTTGTTTCATACTCATGACTCTACGCTTCCTAATAGGTTGATCCAACTTATTGCTTTATTTCTCCTGTATAAGTAAAGTTTGTGGGGAAAAAAATCACTGGATGCCATAGTGAAGGTATGTTTTAGAACCCTAGCATAAACAAATGAGAAAAGAAGACATGGTGGTTTGTTCCTATAGGCAGTCAAGTTTCCAAGAAGTGAAAATTTTTGTTAAGCCATCAATAAGCTTCCTCAAGACAGTGACTTAGTTAACTTACTCTCAATTCTTCTATGGTGTATTAACCATGGAAGAATTAGACACAGAAGCTGGAAGACACACGCACACACGAAACTGAAGGTAAAATACAGAAAGATTTGTTTTTTTCTCTCTGAGAGTTCCACAGATATCTTGATTTCTAAGCATGGTTGAAGAGGTCTTTAAATTAAAATGTAGTTACAGGTAGAATGAGAGAGGTGAGAATCGATGAATTGCTGACCATAAACACATGTCTGCCAGCAAACTATTCGCGAATGTAAACTTTTAAAAATGCTTTTGAAATATAAAATTATTTAAAAAATAAGATAATTCACTTTTAGGAAGATGCTACAGAAGAGCCTTCATAGATTTTAAATAATAGCACGATTCTGTGACTTGGAGATCTTTTTTGAAAAGAAGATGACTAAATTGTAGGATTGTGTTACCTGGTGTCTCTGCTTGAGCTGAAGTCCTGGTATCACTCACCAAATGTGAAACTGTGCAAAACTATTCTTATCTAAGTTTCCTCACTCATCAGAGGAGAGTTGTAATAGAAATACCTAATATGTAACATTGTTGAGAAGTTTTAATGTGTTATAGTCTGTAAAGATCCCAGCACAATGCCTGATATTTATTAAGTGATTTCTATTTTTCAGGTATTCCACCAGAATACTTTGTAAGCCACTGACATTTTAGTGTTGTTACCATACACAGCAAAGACTAGAAAAAATTGACTGATACACAAAAATTATATAACAGTGTTATTTTGTAATACCCTTCCCCAAAACATTTTAAAACAAATATTTGTTTCTATTGCTATAAGCCATCTTTCTACTGTTAATCTTTACCTTTTCTTCCCAATTTATCTTTTTTTTAGACTAACTCTGAGATTGTTTTGAAATCTGTATATTGCTTATACAATTTTATTACGATTTATACAATTCTGGTTTGTATGCATCAGTGTGCTTTTTATTATTTGTATTATTATAATTTTTTACATGTTACTAGTTCTCAATTTTCCTTTTTTTCTTTCATTTTCTTTTTCTAGTACTTAGGTAGTAAGTATACATTCTTATTTAATTCAGCTACTCACTTCCTTAATATATTTTAAAAACAAATCTTATACATCTGAACTCCTCTTAATATAAACTTTAAAACACAAGTAGTATCTATGGATTTTCACCTAGCTTATCTAAGAAGAATGATTTGCACTTACCAGATTCTCTAAATTCCAGATGTTTGTAACTAATGTACAAAAGAGTATGCTGTCAACAAATTCTCATCATTTTCATATACTTATGCAATAAATAGAATTATTTTTGACAAATGGCATTGATTTATCCATAGTTATAAATTAAATTAAATTTTATATTATTTCTATCCCCATTACTGATCTTACAGTATTATTACTCACCTTCTCCCATTGTCTTTATTTTGATTTCTTTGACTAAAAAAATACTTTTGATTTTAGAAACATGTAATTAAACTTTATTTTCTGAGTCTTTGTATATCTAGGGTTATCTTTCTTTGTTTTTCTATATGAATGACAATTAATGCTTGTTATATAACCCTTGGATCTCAAAACTTGTTATTCAAATGAATAAATTGTCTTATTTTTGTGTGATTTGATTAAAATATTTCACTCTGATGTGTCTTAACTCCTATTTCATTTAATTTTATTATATGATATATGGTGATAAATTTATTTCTGATCAACTTTCTTTTGTTTCATTCCTATTGTAATATTCTTGATTACAATTTCTGTTGTTTGTTCTTGCCAATTATAGCAATTAAACCTACTTTGATTGATTTCTTTTTCATCTCTGAGTTTTGAAATTATTTTTATTAAAGACTTCCTTCTTTTAGAAAAATTTTGGTTCAAAGCAAAATTAAGAGGAAGACACAGAGATTTCCCATATATCCCCTCTCCTCATACATTCATAGCCTTCCCATTATTAACATCCCCTATCAGGGTGATACATTTGTTATAGCTGATGAACTTGACACATTATTGTTACCCAAAGCCCATAGATTGCATTAGGGTTCATTCTTGGTATTGAACAAATGTGGGCTTGGACAAATATATAATGGCATGCATTCACCATTATAGAATTATACAGAGTGTTTTCCCTGCCCTAAAAACCCTCTGTGCTTCCCCTATTCATCCCTATTGTACCCATTGCAACTGATGTTTTCACTGTCTCTGTAGTTTTGGCTTTTTCTGAATACTACATAGTTAGAATCATACAGCACGTAGCCTTTTTAGGTTGGCCTTTTCACTTAATAATGCACATTTAAACTTCCTCCATGCCTTTTCATTGCTTGTTAGCTTATTTCTTTTTAGTGCTAAATCTTTGATATTTTTAAACTTTTGCCCATTTCTCACATCCTGGAACATCCTCCTAGTTTTTATCATCATGTACTTAACTTTATGCATGCCAGTTCTGATTTAATAATTCCTAATACAGTTGACAACTCAGTTGTTGGACTTATTTTGTCTTTATATTCTATACTTATATTTTCTCCTCCTCTCTTCCAGTCTGCCATTCCCACAGATCTTATTTTCTTTAAGTTTTAATTTGATCAAACCTTTTATCTCTTATTTTAGATTTCAAATATTTTTACTTTCTTGGACAATAAAATGTAAGCCATATACAGTTTTCTTCTGTTTTACATATTAACTCATTTTTCAATGTTAAATGTCTTAAAGTTTGAGCTTCAGAAGTCACAGTGCATAATTTCAAATTTTGGCTTTATATCACTTACTCGCTGTGTGATGTTGGACTGTTAAATCACTCTATTCTTATTTACTTACATATAAAATAGAGTATTAATAATTGAATTTGGTGTTATAATGTCAGAATCTTGGAGACAAGCCACAGGTCTCATGGAGGTTGCACAGAGTTAGCTCTTGGGGTACTGATGGTGACACTCAGGGTGACCCGGATGCTCTTCCCTACTCTTCTCTGTGCTTTAGTCTTATTCCTGTGTCTCTATGGCTTTCACATGCTTTAAATTGCTCATGGATTTTCTGTTGTTGACTTCTGTTGTTGTTGTTGTTGTTGTTTACTTGTTCTTAACCATTGAAAATACAACCACTTTTGGTATTTTGCTAAGTCTGAGGTGACCTCTAACCTCACTTCCTGATAAAGCAATGATGGTATAATTGAAAGTAAATAGAACAGAATTTGATTCCACTAAGCTAGTTGAAAAATCATGACAGGTGAAGGCAGGGAGATAGATGGGAAGTATTTTACTCTTGGCAGTGGTACGACTGCAGACTAAAAATATTGGGGTGAGAACTCAACTGCCAGAGTTATCTCAAACAAGGGGTGGCAGGTATGGCTATTGATAACTATACAGATTGGGAAGACTCATTTTTAGATTGATGGTTTTCAGAATAGGAAGAACACACAAACATATTTTACTTAGCACATTCTCTGTCCATGGATTATACTTCTTCATAAAATGTTCCTCTTTATGTAAGACTTTAACTTTGGATCTCTATGTATTTTATCTCTCAAAGTATTTTTCTTTGTCTTGTCTACTTACCTTTTCAGTCATCCTTGCTTTGAGTCTGATTTTTAATCTCTGTCTGATCCCAACCACTTGAAAATATTAGGCACGTTACCTTCCCGGTGCTGCTTTAATCAGGGCCCAAACTTAATGTAGCTTTTGCTGTGTGGTTACTTTCTGATTTGTGGTTACACCAAAGAACAGAGCTACTCTGTCTCCTGAACACAGCATAGCTCAGGAAGATCAAAACATGCACCAGAACATACTTCACTCCTCCAAAAGGGAAGTTTAAAAATTCTTAGTGAAGTTTATTTCTGTTCAGAGTGATATGAGATATAGGAATGTGCTGGCTTCAAATATTTATTTTATTTTATAAAATAGTCACCTAGAACAATTATAATACTATAAGAAAGGGATTGGCAGTAGTGGAATCAAATTCTGTTCTATTTACTTTCAATTATGCCATCATTGCTTTATCAGGAAGTGAGGTTAGAGGTCACCTCAGACTT
>CAUYQG010049464.1:0-37274 GCA_963574415.1 Tarsius wallacei | reverse complement strand
ATTTTTTATTTTTTATTTTTTTTTGAGTCGGAGTCTCACTCTGTCGCCCAGACTGGAGTGCAGTGGCCGCTTCCGGCCACCGCAGCCTCGACCTGCTGGGCTCCAGCGATCCTTCCGCCTCAGCCTTCCAAGTAGCTGGAACTACAGGCGCGCGCTACGGCGCCCAGCTAATTTTTTGATTTATTGTAGAGAGGAGGTCTTGCTTGCCCAGGCGGGTCCCGAACCCGCGGGCTCAGGCAATCCATTCGCCTCAGCCTCCCAAAGGCGCAGGATTACAGGCTGAGCCACCGAGCCCGGCTTCCCTCTGCCTTTTAAGATGGCAGGCCTCTCCCATGAGCCCTCAGCCTGATAGCCCATGAAGGGAATTTAAAAGTGACAGTGAGATTCGTGGCCTGGGCTCAGCCCCTCTCTGCTCCTTTGCTGCTATGACCTGGCTCTGTTCCCTCAGCTTCTGTATTTCCATGACCCTGATTTCACTTGCAGAGGTTCATGCTTGTTGCCCTAGCATTTGGGCTCATAGATCCTGACTTAATTCCTCCTGCTAGGTAGAACTTGCCGCCTAAGATCTGTCCTTAAAAATCCTCATTCCTGGTGACTTGTGGTCCCCCAGGATAGCCAGAATCTTGAGAGGGGGGTTCCTGTGAGTGTTGGGTGGGGAAGGGGCATTTGAGTGGAAACCACAGGACTTGGTAGAAGCAAAACCAAGGTTGGGCCAGGTCAGGATGAGGGGTTCTGGCATAAAGCCAAGTTGAGGTCTGACTTCCAAAAGTCAGCCCACCAGGTATGAGCCATGGGAATCCTAATAGGACTTACCCAACAGGACCACTCCCAGGGCAGCCAAAAACCCCACATTTAGGGTTAAGTCAGGTTGGGAACCAGAGAGACGGCTGACTGTCAAAGTTCAGAGTAGGTGAACAGTTAAAGGTGATGCTGGGGAATTTTGTCAGATGTCTTATTGGTTCAGCAATGTCTTTTTCCCTTGAAGATGATCTGGAGGGACACTGAATGGTAACAACTCCAAAGTCCGTCTGCCTAACTCACTTGCAAGGAACTAAAAATTTAATACCCTTGTTTTCAAGCCTAATGAGAGAGTTGTATCCACAGTTGGGAGAGGTCTCACTGCAGCTCGAGGACTGAGCTATGACGCAGCTGAGCAACGACCCTGGGAAGGGATCAGCATCATTCTGAGAACAGGAATGAGCACTGAGAAGAGTATGAGAGCCTCCATCAGGGTCCTGCCAGGGGAAGGGAGGGACCCGGAACTGTCTGGGGCTGAAAGAAAGAAAGAATGAATAACCACACAGAGAAGAGATAGGGGTTGCTCTTCCCACAGAAACCCCATCAGCTAGCGGGGCCCACCCCCTACCAGGCACCTTTGACTCCTGAGTGGGCTGGAGCTGGGCAGAGCTGCTGTGGTCATATTTCTATTGCTCTGCCCTTGCAGACACAGAGGGTTATGCATCACTGGAAAAGCACAGAGAAGTCAGTGTGGGCCCCTCTGACTCCCACTGATGAGGCTAATTAACCTCTGAAAGTCTTGAATTTTCTAATCTGTAAAGTCTTTTAAAAAATAATATCTGGTTGGATTGGGTGACTCAGCCTGTAATCTCAGTACTTTGGGAGGCCGAAGCTAGTGGATTGCCTGAGCCTGTGGGTTCGAGACCATCCCGGGCAACTTGGCAATACCTTGTCTCTACGATAAATACAAAATTAGCCGGGCGTGGTAGCATATGCCTGTAGTTCCGGCTACTTGGAAGGCTGAGGCGGAAGGATTGCCAGAACCCAGCAGGTCAATGCTGAGGTGGCCGTGAACATGCTACTGCACTCCAGCCTGGGTGATGGAATGAGACTGCAACTCAAAAAAAAAACTTCTCCTTGCTTTGATAATTAAATGGGATAAAAACATACAATGTGTCTGGCACAGTGTCTTGCTTACACTGAATGCCCTGATTCCAGACCCACTGAGCTCCCAGCTCCCAGATTTGTTTGACAAACCATAGCCTTGGAATCACCTGCAGGGCAGAGCCCACTGAACTGCCTACCCTGTAAAGGACTGCAAACTCACAGCTTCCAAATTCACTAGCATTCCTGGATGTGTTAGTAGTAAATGGGAATAATTCACGTTTGTGGGGCATTGTACAGTGCTTTTTATATATGCTATGGTCTGAATGTGTCCCCTCAAATCCATGTGTTGGAAACTTAGTCCTCAGTGCAACAGTGTTGGGAAGTAGGGCCTAACGGAGGACTATTTAAGTCATGAGAGCCCTGCTCTCATGAATGGATTAGTAGACGAACTTGCTGGAGTGGGCCTGCTCTCTTCTGCTTTTCTGCCATGGGAGGATACAACTTTCATCTCCTTGTGCCTGTCTGCCTTCTGCTATGTGAGGACACAGCAGGAAGGCCCTCACCAGACACCAGACACCAGCACCCTGATCTTGGACTTCCCAGCCTTCAGAACTGGGAAATACATTCCTCTTCTTAGTAAATTACCCAGTCTCAGGTGCTCTGTTATAGCAACACAAACCTAAGACAACATTCGTTACTCTAATTTTAGCTGCATTAAATCTTTGCTAAAATAAAGATGGGACATAAGTTTACTTTAAACAAACCCACTTTTATACTCTATAATAAACCTGATGACAATTATCCTCATTTTATAGATAAGAAAACATTTATCCATCCATGAAACTAGGTGTTATCTTATTCTTCTCCTTTCTCTTAGTTTCTCTCACTGAGAACCAGATTCCCCACTCTCATTGCCACCATTCATGCTGCTCCTTCCTGCCTCTTGTTGGAAGCATTACTATAGTCTCTTTTCTGTTCTCTTTGTCTCAAATTTCCCTCCTCCATCCTACTGTTCACAGCAATTGCTCTAAGAGTAAAAAGTAATCACGCTACTCCCCTGCTTAAAAAGGCACACACTAGTCCCAATCACCCCCTAGCCTGAGTCCTCCTTCTTCAGTGTGACACATGCAATGCTCCCTGGCCTGGCACCTGTCATCCTTTCCTGTGTTACCTCTCATCACACTTTGCTCTGCACCTCACTAGTATCCCTTCATGGATTCCAGGTTATACTTTGCTCAGCCTGAGACTATATCAGTTCATCTGTTTAATTTTGAATATTTTGGAAACATGAGCTCTCAGGGCTTTTGAAACATAACTAGTTCAGCTCTGTTTTCAAGTTAATTAATTTCTGTTATCTTTAGTTCTTCCTTCTGTCCCCTCCAGTTAGGATTACTTGGTTGTGTTGACTCCCTGTTCTGTCCCCAGTCGAGCAGACTCAGTCCCCTTGGCAGCAGTGCCAGTAGGAGAACATTCCAGCTCAAGTTTTCCTTGCTTGTTTTGGTCCTAGACTTCATCTCTCTGGTGTGTGGTTGCTTTTATGTAGCCACATTCACAAGTAGAGCAGTTAAAGTGGCATGTATGTTTATTTCTATTTGCACTGACGAGAGGTGGGTCAGTAGAGTAGAAGTTAGTCTGTGGTGCCCCAAAAGTTTAAAACCTACACAGTTGAGTCACACATTTATAGAACCTGATATCCTCATTTCTTTGATTTTTTTTTAAAAACTCTATTCAGGTCCCTTCCTGTATCCCTCTTGGTGGTTCTTGCATTGCCACTTACCATATAAAACCATACTACAAGGTACTTCTTGTTTCTTTAATCATGTTATTTTTAAATGAAAGTTTTGGTCCTAGAAAACTTTTTTGTGATCCTAGGCAATCTTGTTTGGTACCTGTGGAATAATGAGATTACAAATCCTACAGTAATGTGTACTTGCACGAGTGTGCAAAGATATATAAGAATGTTTATTGCTGTGTCTGTAATATTCAAGACTGGAAACAACCAAAATACCAATCAATAGAGAACTCATTGAATATACATAATTACAGCCACACAACTGGACATTATGTTGACACTGAGGGAAGCCTATATGGACCAATATGGTATTAGCATTTATATACTTAAGTGAAAATAACTAAATTTATATAAGGTATGAGTCCATTTTGCATTAAGAAGAGATGATTGTATACATACACACTTTTAATAGCCTAGAAAAAAGTTTAAAAAATTGTAAAATTAGTTAAGGAATTGGGAAGTGCAGTAGGAAATGGAGTTACAGAGAACAGAAGACTTTCTCATCTAATTCATACATTACTGAATATTTACCTTTATATTTACAAGAATAATGTGTTACTTTTTTAATCAGAAAAAAGCTTTCAAACGTTTGTTTTCTGGGATGCAATCACAGCTATTATCAGTGGAGGATTTATTGGGTTTAATGCTAGAATTTCTACACAGAAAGAGTGAAAATGAACTCCTAGATAAATAAATGAAGTATAAGAGTAGGTGTTGGCCGGACTCGGTGGCTCAGCCTGTAATCCCGTGCTTTGGGAGGCCGAGGTGAGTGAATTGCCTGAGCCCGCGGGTTCGAGACCCCCCTGGGCAACTTGGTGAGACCTCATCTCTACAATAAATCAAAAAATTAGCCGGGTGTGGTAGAGCGTGCCTGTAGTTCCAGCTACTTGGAAGGCTGAGGTGGAAGGATCTCCTGAGTCCAGCAGGTTGAGGCTGCGGTGGCTGGGAGCAGTCACTGCATTCCGGTCTGGGTGACAGAGTGAGACTCCAACTCAAAAAAAAAAAAAAAAAAAAAAAGAGTAGGTGTCACAGTGGTTTAGAAATAAATGGACATAAGTAAACAGTAATCAAAGCACAATTAAATGTATGAGAACAAATCAAAAGACACATTAGTTTTAACACCAACTGGAGCCAGCAACACATAATAGGAAGGCAGTCTAGCATCTCTCTAGTCATGTTTCTGCAGAACAATATTATTTGCAAACACTTGGAAGGAGCAAGCAGAACTTAGAATTTATGGAGCATATAGTTCAGTGAAATTTCAGTTTTTGATTTCTGTCTGAAACAAAAGTTGTTCAAGAGATAGTTTATTTCTTAGTAATTAGGTTTCTTTTTTGGTGTGTCAATTTTTGTGTTAGTTTTTTATTATTAGGTTCTATGGTATTGTGTTTGAAGAATGCATTGTGTGCTGCTTCTATTTTTGTTTGTTTTTTAAAATAAATTTTATTTTTTTTTTAAGAGATGGGGTCTTGCTATGTTACTAAGGCTGGCCTTGAACTTCTGGTTTCAAGTGATCCTTCTGCCTCAGCCTCCCAAGTTGCTGGGATTACAGGTATGAACTACTGCACCTGACTCCTTTAATTTTGTGAATTTACTAAGTTTTCTTTAGTATTAACTTCTACAAATGCTCTATGGGTACCTAAAAAGAATATGCTTGCTTTTTTTTTAGAGTGTAGAGTTTGAAATTTATCTATTAGATAGATTGTACAAATTTTATTAATCAGGTACTGTGCAGTCCTGCTTATTTTTAATCCCTTTGATCTGTCCTGGGTTAAGAACTGTGGTCTTTAAATTTTTTTTTAAAGTTCTCCTTGTATTTGCAACAGGTTTTGTATTATGTATTTTGATGACACATGCTACATAGTGCTTAAAGGCTCAAAGTATCTATATTTTCACTGGAATAAAACTTTTATTATAATTGGCTCTATTCTTCCAACTTAATATATTTCTTACTTTAAATTAAAATTTGATATTAGTATGAAAACATTGATTTCTTTTTTATTTAACAGCTTTATTGAAATATAATTCATCTACCATACAATCTACCCATTAAAGTGTACAATTTGATGAGTTTTTGTATATTCAGGGAGTTGTGCAACCATTACCACAATTAATTTTAGGACATTTCGTCACTCCAAAAAGAATCTTACCCACCAGCAGTCACTCCCCATAAATAAGTAAAAGAAGTTCATTTTTCACTCTTTTTTTGTAGAAATTCTACTACTAAATCCAACAAATTTTACACTGATAATAGCTGTGGATGCATTCTAAAGCTCTAGGTAATCACCAATCTACTCCTGTCTACAGAGTTGCCTATTTCCTATCAATGGAACCATACAATATGTGTTTTTTTGTGACTAGGTTTTTTGACTTAGGATGTTTCAAGGCTTATCCTTGTTCTATCTGTGTGTAATAGTACTTCATTATACATACTGAAAAATATTACATTGTGCGGATATACCACATTTTAGTTATCCACTTGACAGTTGATAGACATTTGGGTTGTTTCTACTTTTTGGCTATTATGAATAACCCTGCCATGAGCACTCATAAACACATTTTTCTGTGGACATGTTTTCATTTCTTTTGAGTATATACGTAGGAATGAAATTTCTGGGTCTTGTGGTAACTCTATGTTTAACCTTTTGAGAAACTGCCACACTGTTTCACTGTCCTCTGTTTTCCAACATGAGTGTGGCATTTTACACCAGCAGTGTATGAGGATTTCAATTTCTGTACATCCTTACTAACAAATTATTATTATCTGTCTTCTTAATTCTAGACCATACAGTGGATGTGAAGTAGTATCTCATTATGGTTTTGATTTGCATTTCCCTAGACAGCTAATGATGTAGTTTTTAAAATATGTTTTATATTTTTGTTAATTTTTCCCCAAATATTTTATTCTTTTTGATGCTATTGTAAATCGAATGGTTTGCTTAGTTTTACTTTTTGGATTGTTCATTGCTAGTGTATTCACATAGAATTGATTTCTGTATACTGATCTTGTATACTCAAACCTTTCTAAACTTGTTTATTAGTTCAAAATTTTTTTAGTAGTTTCCTTTAGGATTCTGGTAGACATAATCATATCATTTGCAAATAAAAATAGGTTACTTCTTACTTTCCAATTTGGATGTTTTTCTTTCTCTCGTTCAATTGATCTTGCTACAACTCCCAGTGCAATGTTGAATCGGAGTGAACCTCTTTTGTCTTGGTCCTGATCTTAGGGGGAAGATATTCAGTCTTTCATTATTAAGTATGATGTTGGCTAAGGTTTTCCATAGATGTCTTTTATTAGGTTAAGAAGATTCTCTTCTCTTTGTTTTTATTATGAGAGTGTTTACTTTTCCTCTTCTTATTGAGATGATTATTTGGTTTTTGTTCCTTTTTGATATGATGCTTTACATTCAGTGATTTTCAGGTGCTAAGCCAACCTTGTGTTTCTGAGATAAATACCATTTTGTCATGGTCTATGATTCTTTTTTATATATTGCTGGGTTCAGTTTGCCAGTGTTTTGTTGAGCAAGTTTTGTGTTGTATATTCATTAGAAATATTGGTCTATAGTTTTCTTATAGTCTCTTCATCTTGTTTTGGTATTAAGGTAATACTTGCTTCCTAGAATGGATTAGAAAGTGTTCTTTCCTCTTTTACATTTTGAAGAAATGGCTTTACTTATTCTTTAAATGTTTGGTAGTACTCACCAGTAAAGTCATCTAGGCCTGGGCATTTCTTTGTTGGATTTAAAAAAATAACGAATTCAATTTCTTTACTTGTTGTAGGTCTACTAAAATTTTCTGTTTCTTCTTGAGTAGATTTTGATAGTTTGTCCATTTCATGTAAGTTATCTAATATGGCATACATTTGTTCATAGTACTACCACATGATCCTTTTTCTTTCCATAAGGTCATCAGAGATGTCTCCTCTTTCATTTTTGATTTTAGTAATCTGAGTCATTTCCTCTTTTTCTCTCTCTTTTTATTTTTAGCTAACAGTGTGTCAATTTTGTTGATCTTTTCAAATAATCAACTTTTGCTTTTGTTGGTTGACTTTTTTAATTTGCTGTTTCACCGACTTTAATCTTTATTACTTTCTTCTGCTTGCTTCGGGCTTAGTTTTCCCTAATGTTTCTTGCTCACAAATTTTACCTGAGAGCTCACCCCTAAAGAGAGATTTGCACTCAAATCCCCATCTTAGTTTCTTCTCCCAGGGAATTTGACCTAAGGTACTCTAGATTGAGGAATTCCTCTTACTTCAGCATGAGACCATTTTTTCTCCAGCTCCCAACTCTAGTCTTTCTTTCCTGCTCCTTACTTTCTCAAATATAGTTTAATGCATAGAATGCCAGGACCCAGACCTTAGGACCGCAGAAGACCCTATTCACTTTTCCTAGGCTTAAGGAAGACATGCTTCTCCTAAGCAGGAGAAATTATCAATGAGGTTGAGTTTTCTTATGCTGCTACCTTAAATCCTTAATATAATTATCCCTACTACACTAGGAAGATCAGGTCTTAACTAGCTATTTTTACATATTTTATGAGTTATCTCTTTCTGGTATTTACCAGTTTTTTTGAGTGGTATTTGTTTTTTTCTCTTGCTTTTAGATAAAAGTTTCCTGTCTCCATGAGTAATGCTAACCTTTTGTCTGTAACATATGTTGAAAATATTTCTCCAAGTTTATTTATTGGTCACAGAGAAGGTTTACATTTTTATGTAGTACAATCTGTCAGTCTTTCCTGTTTGGTTGCTGTTATTGACAGAATGTTTAAAAGATGGCTTCACCATCCTGGAATTATGAAACGATTTACCTAAATTTCCTTATGGTGCTCTTCTGCATACTCTTCTTATTTTTGCATCTTTGATTCATCTGGATTTTATTTTGGCATCAGGAGTGAGATAGGCATCTAGCTTATTTTTTCCCCCAGAGGACTAGTAAGAGGACTAGGAAGAGGTTCAGCAGGATGTTTTCCTTCAGCTTTTTACATCTTGATCCTGTAATAGTAACCACGTGAAGTTAAGTAAGCTATGTCCCTTCCCTGAGCCTCATTTTCTTATCTGTAAAATGAGGATAAAATAGAGCTTATTTCATAGTGCTGTTTTGAGAATTATAGGGGAAAAAACATGTAAGGCAGTTAGATCATTGCCTATACACTATGTAAGTGTCAGCTATTTTTATTATTGGCATTTAGATATGAAAGGAAGAGAAGGGAGGGGAAGGGAAGGGAAGGGAAGGGTGAGTCCTTTTCTTCCTGCTACCTATTTCTACGAGGGTTTTGATGGTTTGAAAAGTTCTTAGAAGCACTTGCTCCCTAATTAAAAATGGAAAATTGTTTGTACAACCTCAAATACCCTCAAAGCAAATAATAATAACAACAACAATAATAATACCAATGGACACTGGCCATTTCACACACTCATTTAGAAATATTGGAAGCAAGAGATGTGAGACTATGTACTCTTTCTTCGACTACAAATTACAAAAGCCAGGGGAGCTCATGAATATATCCAATCAACATCACTTCTTGCTCAACCCCAAATGCAAATTGCAAGAGGAATTGAGTTGAAAGAGTCCCAAGCATACACTCAGATAACTTCTGAGTTTTCAGTCTGTATGCTAGCAAGACAGCAAGTACCTTCTTACTTCTCAGTGTGTTCAGGGCCTGGAGGACTTCTCTATTTCTTATTTTGCATACACTTGGCCTACTGATTATTTAGTAATCAATTCTCCCACACACTTCCTATTGGCTTCCTTTCATTTTGAAGTGTCCCTAAGTCAGGGCATGAACACATACTTTTTACCTAAAAGAGTGGAACCTGCTACTATCTTACATTAATAGCATAATGATGTTAAGACAGAATCATGCAGCATAGTCATCTCAGAAAGAAGACTCTAGTATTTACAGTGTATTAGGGGAAACTTCAAGGCAATCACTGATTCTTCCAGTTGGAGCAGGGATAGATATCATGCAGTAGAGGCTGCTCTATCCTGGAACTGGAGGCACCTGTTGTACACAGGTGGCGGCTGGTGTTCTCTCGTCAGTGTGTATCGTGGTTGTAGAAAGTGTGATATGCACTGTGAGTCTCCTAGTAAAAATGCTGTAAAGAGGGGGTAATGTAAAGCCGTAAAGAGTGGGAGGCTGAAAAGAAATGTGGGTGTGGTTTGTGTACAACTAAAGAGAAAGGTTGGTAAAAATGGAAATGCACAAGACTAAAACTAATGTGGGATAGGACTCCAAGGCTCTAGGAAACAGCCTAGAGAGGACAAGTGGGGATGTCTTCTAGGGTGATGAAGTTCAAGCACCCTCTTTGGAGACAGCTAAGGGCACCCAGGGTCAAGGATGCTGACTCAGAAGGCTCTCCTTTCTTCCTTCTCCGAGACCGGCAGGGATGGGTATTACTCAATCTGGGATTAGAACAGAGGTTCTTTTTTTTTTTTGAGTCAGAGTCTCACTCTGTCACTCAGGCTGGAGTGCAGTGGCATGCTCAAGGCCACCGCAGTCTTGATCCTTCCACCTAAGCCTTCCAAGTAGCTGGAACTACAGGGCATGTGCCATCATGTCCAGCTAATTTTTGTTGATTTATTGTCTAGATGAGGTCTTGCCAAGTTGCCCAGTCTGGTCTCGAACCTGTGAGCTCAGGCATTTCTCTCACCTCGGCCTCCTAAAGTGCTGGAATTATAGGTATGAGCCACTGCACCCGGTCGAGCAGAGTTTCTTAACTTGGGGTCTACAGAGGAGCCTTGATAGAATTCTGGGAGTCTGTGAACTTGGATGGGGAAATCTTACATTTTAGTTTTCCCTGACATCTAGTTGAAATTCACCATTTTCTTCAATTTTTGAATGTGGGTGACAAACCATAGTAGTATTAGCAGTATCTTTGTTACCAATAAAAAAAAATCACATATATTTTAATTTCACATTGAAGTTATAGCACATATCTCAGACATCATTCATGTTCATATCTACTTTGAAATTATAGATATTATTATGCCCTCTGATAGATCTTGTTTAATGCATTAATAAAAAAGTCCCAATATTCTTATAATGCATTTTAAAAACACTTGGATAAGCACATTTCAGTATCTTTGGTTTCTTTTGTCATCTATTGTATTTTATGCATTTAAAAATAGTGTTCTGGGAAGCATTCATAGTCTTCAACAGATTGCCAAAGTAGTACTTGGACAAAAGAGGTCAAGAAACTCTGGGTTAGATGGTGCTGAAGGGGTAGATAGCTGGAGAGAGACTCTTACTTTTTGAGCCCAGAGTAGGGGGTTGTGGCCAAAGAGAAAATTAAGAGGATGCTCTGGGAGGTTAGGGCTCAAGTGCCTGGACTTTTGACCACACGTTACTGTTGTAGTTTATTCCTGGTTGGTCCTCAGGCCTTCCCTGGCCCCTAGAGCAGAATATGAAACTGGAAGAACTTGGGTCTCAGGGCCTATTCAAGGAAAGCTTGGAAAGCTAAGTTGCAGCAAGGATGCATCATTAAGTCCAGATTTTTTATCTGATAACTGAATTGGCAGATGTGATATTAAGAACCAGGCTTTGGCCTGGACTGAGTGGGTCAGTGTAGGCCTGCCATGTAACTTCTGAGCCCCAGTTTTCTCATCAGTGACTTACCATTCATTAATTTATATATACAATATACATTTAAAAATCTATATATTTATATGATATATATTTTTTATATATAATTATTTATATTTATATATAAAACATATAAATAAAACATTATAATTTATATATATATATTTATATTTAAGTCAGAGTCTCACTCTGTCACCCAGGCTGGAGTGCAGTGGCACAATCATGGTTTACTGCATGTAGAGATGAAGTCTTGCTATGTTTCCCAGGCTGGTCTCAAACTCCTGGGCTTGAGCAATCCTCTTGCCTTGGCCTCAGAGAGTGCTGGGATTACAGGCATGAGCCACTGTGCTTGGTGATTAAATTAATATTGATTAATCTCCAAGCACTGTGTAGGAGGCTGAGACTTTCTAAACATTGAGTGCATTAAATGAGATGCTGTGTGTAAAAGATCTTTGAAAAGGGATGCTTTCATCAAAAAAGTTATTTTGTTTTGTTTTAAATATTATTGTCCAGGCTCAGTGGCTCAGCCTCTGATCCCAGCACTTTGGGAGGCCAAGGCAAATAGATTGCCTGAGCCCATGGGTTCGAGACCAGCCTGGGCAACTTGGCAAGACCTCATTTCTACAATAAATAAAAAATTAGCCAGGTGTGGTAGTGCATGCCTGTAGTTCCAGCTACTTGGAAGGCTGAGGCGGAAGGATCACCAGAGCCCCGCAGGTTGACACTGGGGTGGCCGTGAGTGTGCCACTGCACTCCAGCCTGGGCGATGGAGTGACTTTGACTTCAAAAACAAAAACAAACAAACAAAAATATATATGTTTATATATAAAATTCATATTTTTGTTCTTCTTTCTCAAGTTGCCTGCTGAAGAGAAGAGACTTTAGCCTTTCCAAAAAGATTCTAGCTCTGGGGTTTTGCAGCTCCACCGGGCTGACCCTTCGAATCATCCTGATAATGCAGTGTGAAGTGTCAGGACCAAATTCCAGGGATTTTACCAGATGAGACCAGACTGCTGGATTCAATTAGAGCTGTCAGACTGGCTAACAGGGTATGCATGATTATTTATGCACTGAAGTGCCCTGATAATTAAGCTCATTGAGAGTCACAATGATTGGTTACTTAAGAGGCCCAAATCATCATAAGTGAGGACTGTAATTTGAATGTACGTCACACTGTTTGGCTTAGAAGTACAGCACAGTTTATTGCAAGGAGGGCAAAGAAAAAAATATTCATGGTTAGAGGCAAAACTGGCATGTCAGGGCAAGGGGGCAAACCTGCTGTGATCTGGAAGTTACCTCAAGGCTTCAAGATACCCTGTTCTCTTGGTGGAACACAAGAAGGCATGCCAGCTTCTTTTTTTTTTTTGAGTTGGAGTCTCACTCTGTCGCCCAGACTGGAGTGCAGTGGCCGCTCCCAGCCACCGCAGCCTCGACCTGCTAGGCTACAGCGATCCTTCTGCCTCAGCCTTCCGAGTAGCTGGAACTACAGGCGTGCGCTACCACACCCGGCTAATTTTTTGATTTATTGTAGAGATGAGGTCTCACCAAGTTGCCCAGGCGAGTCTCGAACCTGCGGGCTCAGGCAATCCACTCACCTCAGCCTCCCAAGGTGCGGGATTACAGGCTGAGCCACCAAGCCCGGCTTACACGCCAGCTTCTTAAAGTCAACAGAGACCCACCTTCCCAGGGGTAGGCCTCCTGGAACAAGATTCGAGGCCACCATTGAAGATGACAACCTTTGCTGACCACACTTCTTGCATTGTCTGCCTTCAGCCTTGGCTACCAGCCCTTCTTCTGGGATTTTGACAGCTGAGGCCCTGCAGAATCTGTGCAAACAATCACCTGTATGGTGATGGGCACATAAAGGCTCGTTCTAATTGCAGAGACAGGTGAAGATGCAAAGTCTCGGCTCTGGCTCCAGACTTCTTCAAATCTTACTTCATCTGTTGACTGGCTGTTTAATATTCCCTCAGCCTCAGGTTCTTTATGCGCAAAAATGGGGATGGCATTAATTATCATATTGGATTTTCTGAAGATTAAATGAGAGAATGATTATAAAGCACTTAGCTCCATGCCTGGCCTACAGTCGATGCTAAACCAATGTTAGCTCCTGTTGTTATTATTGGAGTTTTCTTTTGGATAAAAGTAAACTTGTCAGGCCCTCCCTGGTTGTGTTACTTTCCCCAAACTCCCTTCTCATCTGGCATCCTTTCTTCTGCTTCTGTTGACTCCCTCTCTCTATTATTGGGAAAATTCTAGCACATTTGTTTCTTGGTCCTTCAGTTAAAAAACATGGTTTGTGTTTCCCCCAGGAACAGAACAAACAACACCCTGCTTATAGGGCTTTAGGATTCTGATAGGAAATTTCTTCTGAATCTTCAGGAAAGTCAGGAAATGTTATCTTTTGACCTCAGTGCTTGGAAAATTAGCATAAGTGAGGATGGGGGAGGGAAAGGACTTGGCCACTTCTTAAAGGAGCAATTGCACCACTTATGTATGAGTGGCATGTTCTTGGATAAGTGGTTTAACCTGTGTGAACCCAGGGCTGTTGTGGCTGGGACAGTGATATGTCCACCAAAACCTCATTCTGCCTTTTCTATGGTGTGGTGTTGTCACTGAGAGAGGTGCTTCTCTAGCCAGAAAGTCTATATCCCAGCTGCTTTTCCATTTAAATAGAAGGTGACCAGTTCTCCCCAAGAGGATAAGAGTGGCAGTAATGTGTCATTTCTGACCTGAGGCTTTTAAGGAATGGATAGGGCTTCCTACCTTTCCTTCTGCAGGCTTGAAACAACGAACTGTGAGGCTCCGGTGTATGATGGAGCTACAGAATGGAAGGACTCTGTGTTCCTAAATCAGCACGTGGAGAAAAGCCAACCATGGATACTTGCATTAGACTTTTAAGTGAGTAAGAGGTACATTGCTGTTATATAAAGATATTAAAAATGTTGGGCTTATTTGTTATAGCGGCTAGTGTTATGCTAACCAATAAAACCATATGTAAAAATGGGTGTACTGACTTGAGGGGCTCCAAAATCCAGGTTGCAAATCCCCTATTCCTTGATGTATTCATCTGTTCACTTTAAAAAATAAGTACTTATTGAGCTCTCTGTAGGCCCTGCTGTAAGTGCTAGAGATATAGTGAGGAACAAGTCAGATGAGGGCCCCACTTGTATATGGAATTTATGAATATAAGGGTGGTACATATCATCTTTCCCTTGTCCCACATTGGTGATATTTTGACTACATCAAATCACTTGCTCTTCTAGACCATGCTGTTCCCTGCCTTCCTGCTTACTGAAGCAGCTTTCTTCTCCTATGACCCCTTCTCCTTGTAGACCCAGCTTTCTTATCAGTGGCCCCCAGAGATGAGCTCCTTAGGCTGTGGCAACAACTCTCTTTGACCTGTGTTCCTGCCTTGACAACAGCATGAGCTGTGTTGTATTCTATTTGCTTTTTTATGCACTGATTTTCCTCAGCCGTGACCTCTTACTTATCCATATTTGTATTCTAGACTATTGCACAATGCTGGGCACACAGCGGGTGCTCACTGAATATTTGTGGAGTTGATTTGAATATAAAACCACCAGAAACGATTATTTGGTTTTGTCAGAAGCCTGTATAATACATTGTGTTTTGAAAGCAGCTTTTGTTTAGTGTCACTGTCTAGAACACCAGCCCCATTAACTGTGTGCATATGGCAACTTAGCCAATTTCAATTAGTATGTGCATAAATACTCATGTTTCCCAGACACAAAACAGGATGTCTTTGTTTTCTTGTTTCTTTCTTTCTTTCCTTTATGGTTGCAAAAGATATCCTCTCTTGCTCCTGGTGAACCTGGCAACATTTCCTCAGGTGGACAAAGCAGTTGTCTGCTAGGTCCTCCATAGGGGGACATGAGGGTTTGGGATAAGGTTGGATGAGATGAGTTTCCATCTGCAAATACTCAGACTTTGCTCTTCCTTCTTCAAATTCTCATCAGAATGACAACCAATGATGCATGGGTGAAGATAAGACCATAGTTGAGAAATCTTTTCTGTTTATGATAAAGTTCATTCTGTTGCCATTTTCTGGGGAAGCTTCTTGCAGGAAGGCAGAGAGGAAGACAAGTGGTGAGCACCCCTGTCTGTAAAAGGTTCCTGGTGTCTCCAGCTTGGATCAGAATTAAATGAGACTTCAGTTATGAAAGAGAAGACAGAAAGTGATTTTTGTGATAGAAGAAGTTGAGGGAAGAGAGTGTACTCAGAGGGTTTAGAATTTTGAGTGAAGTAAAGAAGACCATCTTAGAGAACAAATTTCTTTTGGAGGGTGAGAGCAAAGAATAAACCATCAGATCTTTGAGTAGGGGAATTGAGCAGAGGTGGGGGAGCCCTTCTGCAGTAGGAGAGGGGGAAGTGAGGAAGACTAGCAGAGGAGTCTTAAAATCAGTGTTTTCTGTTTGGGGATTTTTTTTTTTGAGACAAGCTCTCACTGTGTTGCCCAGGCTGGGGTGCCATGGCAAAATCATCGCTTATTGCAGCCTTAAACTCCTGGGCTCAAGAGATCCTTCTGCCTCAGCCTCCCATGTAGCTGGGACTCAGGCACATGTCACCCTGCCAGCTCACTTTGTAATTTTTTGTGGAGATGGGATCTTTCCATGTTGCCCAGGCTGGTCTCAAATCCTGGCCTCAAGTAATACTCCCACCTAAGCCTTTCAGAGGTAGTGGGATTACAGGCATAAGCCACTGCACCTTGCCTGTTTTGGGATTCTGAATGATGTTTTGCTCCTATTAAATAGTGATTGATTCAGGAAAGACCTCAGTACACAGACCCTCAGGAGTATAGGTCTAAAGCCCCAGGAACCCTCAGTGTATCTAGGCTCTGTTACTAGGAGTGGTGCTGCAAATGGGAATCCTAGTCAAGCCTTCTGAGGCTACTACTGTTGTTGCTCTGCCCAGATGCCTTTTATTGGCAGGTGCATCCATCATCCCTCAGTTCCTAGGAGTGCTGTAGCTAATGGTTTCTACCTAAGACCTTCCCTGAGAATTGCCCTTGGTTGACTGGACCTACCTCACCTGGAATTACCTGGGAGGTCACTCCCCAACTTCCCAGTATAACAGTGACTGACAGAGGTATATAAAGTGTCAGCTTCTTGCCTTAAGGCAGGTCAACTCTGCAGTGTAATTTATTCTCCAGAGCCCCCTGCAGATCAGGCCAAGGCTAGATTTTACCCAAAACCCCGTCCTTACTATACTTTTTCTTCCCTCTTCTGCTTCCCTTCCTCCCTTAAAAATTTCTCCTGAGAGCATTTCTTCAATGTATTACATGCACCTGAATTCCTGTCTCAGGCTCTGCTTTCAGGGACTCACCCCAAGACACCTTCTTTGTGCCAGGTGCCATGGTTGGTCCTTATAACAAACCCTGGAGAGGGAATGTTTCCTTCCTGCCCTGCACTTCCTCCTGGGCCACAAAAGGGGCTTCCAGGCTCCTCTGCATCCCCCTTGATTGTTGCTAACCCAATTGGTTAGAACTTAATGTTCAATAGGCTGCTTCTTGCTAGTGAGCAAGGCCACTGCGTGTCAGCAAGTCAAGTCTCTGTTCTGCCTGCCCCTGGGAGGTGGGGCGGACATTCTTGCTGCATGGCTGATGGGGTCTGTGGACTCAGGGTTTGCTTTGGGGACCTGGTCACATGGCTTTCTTTCCACAAGTGAGCATGCAGAACCCAAGATTTAGATTTTGGGGTGGGAGGTAGGAGGCATCACTTAGACCTCAGGACATGTATGTGACCTCCAACCACCCTTTCCTAGAGACTTTTGCATTTGGATACTGTATGTGTGCCTGGTATTAATAAAGCTGGGTTGTGTTTCTTATCTGTCTATGGATCCTTGGGTGACTGGTTCCTTGGCAGAAATCTAGAAGAGGAGAAATGAGTGGTAGACTTTAAGCGCCAACCCCTTACCCTAAATCCCTGACAAACCCTACAAAGTAAATATTATGATTCCCATTTGATCAATGTGGGGACCAAGTCTTAGAAAGTTAGATGACCTGAGGACAAAATTAAGTATTGTCTGAGCTGAAATTTAAATCTTGGATTGTCTGGTTCCAAAGCTCAGGCTTTTTTTGGTCCACACTAGAGATGGGCACACTACAGATGAAACCCTGCCCACTGTCTGTTTTTGTCAATAAAGTTTTATTAGAACACAGCCATGCTCATCTGTTCACATTATGTTATGGTTATGCTTGTGCCACCCTGGCAGAGTTGAGTAGTTGCAACAGAGACTGTATGGCTTACAAAGCCTGAAGTATTTGCTATTTGGACCTTTACAGAAAACATTTGCTGACCCCTGCTCTGCACTCTGTTTCCTCAGGGAATCCTCCTTTTATAGTCCAGAGATCCCAAGACCCCGAGACGTGAAAGTTACTTGGTCGTAAAATCAAAATCTCTGTGCATGTAGTTTGTACTGTTGTGTACACAGTTTTTTTCTGTTACACAGTACAAAAGACTGTAAAACCCTCGTCAAGTCATCTATCCTCTCTTAGCCTTGGTTTATTCATCTATAAAATAGAGAAAGGAGCAGTCACAGTATAATTTTATTTTGAGGATGAAATAAAATAAGAATGATAATGATTTTAATTAAACGTTATTGAGTGATTATCATGTGTAAAGTCTTTTGGGTGGGTTATCTCTTATAATCCCTTTAAGTGTCTAGTACATGGTAGACATTCTATAAGAAATTAATGAATGAATGAGTTAGGTATTGTTATTCCCGTTTCTCAGACAAGAAAACTGAGACTTGGAGAAGTGAAATAATTTACCTAGGGCTTGGCTGCCTGTGATGGTTGGGATCAGGATAGGTGTGAGAGAGGAAGGGTATTGCAGGGCATTGTTTTCCTGCTGTGGGGGAGGGCTTTTCTCCCCCTGGGAAAACTTGTGGTCTTTGGGGCTGGTTCCCATTGAAGGTAGCGAATATTGCTTTTCTCAGCTTCTCCTCCAATTTAATCAGATTCTATTCTATCCCCTTCAATTTCCCCTGCATTATCTAGCAACTGGGATTGTCAGCAAACCCATCATCTTGTTGTTGTCAGTAAAACAAAGATTATCTGCCTCAGAAAAGTGAACACTTGGGAGTCATAATTATGGGAATCGCTTGTAGTTTGGGTCCATATGAATGAGTTTGAGCCACATGTGAAGCAGACAGCATGCTCCAAACCTTTTTCAATTGTGGCTTGGTTATTTCTATCTTGCAGGAGGATGTGGAACTGCCTCTGCCTGCACAGGGTAGACAAAGCCACCTCTACCCACTGAATGCCCTTTCCCTTTGTGGACAATAGCAGAGGGAATAAATAGAATTCCTGAAAACTGCTCAGGAATTTTATAGCTTCAATGAGTAAGGAATTTTGTTTCTAGGAAAAAAGGAAATGAGTTGAGTTGACTTGAGGAAAGATCATTTTCATAGTTTGGGTTTCCCTAGAAGCAGACTCTGAAACACAGATTGGAAAACAAGTGCCCTATTTGGGATTGGATTCCAGAAAACACTGGTGGGAAACACTGGAAAGTGAGACAGGGAAGGGAAGGACGTCTATAGAGGATGCATTCTCAAACAGATTACCACCTCAGGCACATGAAGATTAATTCCACTGGGGAACTCTGGGGGCCAGAACAGAACTGCAGTTATCCTCCCAAGGGGTGAGGATGCTGGGGTAGTTATACACCCACTCCTATCAGCCACTGTGTGAGGTATAACATTTTTAGTTGGTTTTGCTGGAAGACCACATAGATGGTTGACTGAAGTGCCCTGAAGTGGTGAGACTAGAGGAGATATGGGTGGGGTGCCTACAGAATCTGCTATATGCCCCCACTCTGAAATCAGATTCAAACCTCAGATTTTCCTTCCTATTTTCTATGTGACGTTGGGCAAGTTACTTAACCCCTCTAGCCTCATCTGTTGGATAGGGAATATGATAGTCAAGACTTTATTAGGTAGTTGTGAAGATTAAGAGAGATAATGCATTGCAAGACTTTTATAGGGTGCCTGGCACAAGGCAAACACTCACTAGGTTTTAGCTATTATTAATTACCAGTCTATTTATTCTACTGAAATTGAATGGGGTAACATTTAGACACAGAAGATGGCATGGGAGAAAGGGAACAAGAAACAAAGACCCAAGGTTTTGTCCAAGATCTATGTGACATAGCATGTGACCAGTAGACAAGATTGTATATTTGGACAAGTGTGAACATGTGGTCTCTGAGTTGTCTTTCAGATCTTAACTTGTTTTCAGGAGCCTCTGCTATACAGTCGGTGATGCCCATGTAGCTAGAAGCAAAAGCTTCTGGACCCACAGGCTGAATTGGTGGTATTAGCAAACTGACCAAGAGATTAGAGCATGATGGTAGGGAACCAGCTGGGGATATAGGTCATAATCATGGTAACAATGTCAGTATTTACTGGGAATTTTCTATGTGCCAAACCACGTGGAAAATACATCACCAGATGATCACATTTTCCCATCTTAATAGTCAAAGGTGCTGTCCCTGTCATGACAGCCTGCCTACTCTCCTTTGAGAGTATAAATTAACATAACCTCTCTTTGCAACCAGTGGTTTCCCCAGCAGCCTTTTTTTTTTTTTTTCTGGAGTCAAGTCCCCAGGTGTCTTCTGAGTTGCTGGCTACAGACCAGGCAGGATTTTTCTTCATCTAGCTTTTGGGCCTGTTCTCTTCCCCAAAGAGAAAACACGCTGCACTAGGGGAAACCACTGGCTCATTGTCACCAGCAAAACCGGGGCTGGGGGAGGACCATTTTGTCTCTGGGTTCAGCAACCCTCCTAGTGGTTAGCAGACAGCAGCATAATGGCCAGCCAGTGTGAAACTGTGCAAATTGCCTCATAAATAACTCGTAATGCACAGGCAACAGGGAGAGGCCATAGCTCATGGATAAATGACTCCCTGCCATTTCGGGGTATTAAACCAGGGCTAATCCAGACCTCTCCGTGGGGATTCATTAACTGCTATGAGTTTCCCGCACGCAGGCCTGCTGGGACACAGGCGCCTTGCTTGATGCTTCTTATGGCACTGTGGTGGGGGCAAAACACTTCTGAGCAGGGTCATTAGGAGAGGAAAGTAAGTACCTTTAACAAACAAGCCAGGAGTGAGCCCTGTAGGAGCCATATATTTTCTCTGGGGAAACTGCTTTTTGAAGAAATCTCTCTGAGGGGCAGATAACAACATAATTATTACAACAGCTAACATTTATTGGGTGTTTAGCCTGTGCCAGGCACTGTGCTAACTCTTCTTGTCGATTCCCACAAAAATCCCATTAAATAGATACCATTATTATTAGTCCTATTTTTATAGAGGATGAGACTAAGGCTCATAGGAGTTTTAGTTTAGTTCCTTGCTTTAGGTTATATAGCTAATATATGGTGAATGTATTAGTCAGTTTTTGCTATGTTGTGGTGACAAATAGTCCACAAATATCAGTGATTTAAAATAACAAGGGTGTTTTGCTCCTATCTAATGTCAATCACTGATCAGCTGCTCTTCTCTACCTGTTTTTATTCCAGAATCTAGGCTGAAAGAGTAGCCCTTATTTGGGACATGCTATTCTTATGGCCAAAAAAAAAAAAAAGGCAAGAAAACAAATGGAATTGGCCATGACTGTTAAGGCTTCTGCTCAAAATTGGTATATACTCCTTCCGCTCATATTTCATTGGTCAAAAGCAGTCACAGAGCCAAGCCTTCGGGTACTGCAATTAATAACAATTAGGAGAGAGATTTAACTGTCTTACAAGGAAGGAAGAAATTGGAGACTAATGATATAATCTATGCAGGTGAGTTAACTCAGACCTTTGTGATTATGTTTTTTTGTGATTTTAATCTCCGCCCTTTGCTGAATTTGTAGTTGGGGGGTATAGGTTTGGGTCATAGCTCTGTACTGAGAAGCTCTGTAACTAAGAGCAAATTCCTCTTCCTCTGGGCCCCAGAGGCTCAACTTTAGTTAGCTCTCCAGAGGCAGACCCAGAGACAAGGATTTAAGTGCATGCCATTTATTTGAGAGGTAACAAGAGGAAGCCTCTGTAAAAATGGAAAGTAAGGTAAGAAAAGGAAGGAAGTCATTATCAAGCAGGCTACCCGAAGAATAACTGGGGCTCAATTCTGCTGAGGAACTGCAGAGTTATCCTACCTGAGGGGCAAGGAAGCTGGGTATTTATTCACCAACTCCCAGGCCATCATTGGTTGTGGGAAATTTCTAGGGGTATTGATTCACCTGCAGTCAGATAAGAGCCTTTGGGCAGAATTTTAAGTATTTGCAATACATATCCTTTGCATGCAGAGGTGAGCTGAAGTTCGCATTTATGCAATGGGCAGTGTTGACTAGAAACGCTTCAAGGACCCTTTTACTTTCTGTCACCTGTGCCTACAGCCTTGCCTGGCATGGGGCCAGCACAAGGGTACTCTGCCTGAGTGTAGAGATCATGGGCATTAGCATGTCCCCTCCACCCTCATGTGAAGTATGATGGCCCACCGCTGCACTTCCTCTTGCCTTTCCATCACATACAAACCTTCTTGACTTTGCAGGCGCCCTGTCTGCCTCCTCTCCTTCACACACGCGACTCTTCCCAAGGGTGCTGCCATTCTTGCTGCCTGCTCACAAGTAGGGTGCTCTTTCCCCCACACACCATGCTTCCCTTGATCACAAGGAGGCAGCATCAATGACATCCTTGTTTCTCACTGCTCTTTGAAAGCAAGATGTCTCCCATTCTATGCTAAATGCCCTTTTGCTTTGCAGCCCTTGCCATGGCACTCTGCTACTCACTTTGCAGTCATCTTTCATCCACCACTGACCATTCTCCCCTGCCCCACCGAGCTCTGTTCACCTAAGCCTGGCTCCTAGCCTACCTTCCCTGTCTGAGTCACTACCCTGGGCTTTCCCTTGTCTATGAGGTTGATGCATTCACTGCACTGATATCCTTGCCTAGTTCAGGCCACCTACCTCTCCCTCCAGGACAACTCAGAACAGCCTCTTCACAAGTCTCCTGCTGTGTTCCCTGTACACATCTCTCTCCCTCAATTTCTGTCCTTCTGTTCATCAGTATTTTGACCAAACCAACCTCTCTAAATTATGAGCGGGTAGGAAAGTAGCCAAGTATAGTGGTTAAGATGGGGGACTCCAGAGACAGGCTGACTGGGTTTAAATACTAGATCTGTCACTTATTACTTATGGGAACTTGGGCAAGCCACTTATTCTCTATGGGCCTCAGTTTCCTCATCTGCTAGGTGAACCTACCTCATAGAGTTACTGCTACAGACCACCTGGCATATAATAATTAGATCAGCTCTTGGCACATAGTTACTGAGTCACTATTTGTTAAATAAATTGAATTCGATAATGGTGTCTGTCCCCTGCTTCAAAGCCTCCAAATTCCCAGCCACAAAGGGCAGGGTCTGAGCTGCCCGGCCTGGCACTTGACACCGTGGGTAATTAGCTTCTGCCTCTCTTTCCAAAATCAACCCCTCAATTCCTTTTTACTCCACATTTTATGACTCAGTTGTTTCATATCTCTGAGTCTTTGCATATGCTGTTCCCTTTGCCTGGTATGCTGAGCCCTGCCTTGTCCTCTTGCTCATTTCTTACGTATCTCTCATGAGCTCCAGACTTTGCTTCCCCTAGAAAGTTCCTGGGTCTATTCAGGTAGAGATAATTGCCTTCCTCCTTGTAGGAACTGGGCACTCTCCTTGTTTCAGGGCTTAAGTAATCAAAAACTCAGTAATCAAGACAGATGATTTGAATATTAAAAAGTAAGATTAGTGCAATAAATATATATTGAACAGAATATAAACATTTTAAGTAAAGACAGGACCTAACCCTGTACTTGTAAGTCTCACCCCACTTATCTGGCCTGATGCATCCTGGTAGACATTGAAAGACCATATGGGCCGGGTTTGGTGATTCAGCCTGTAATCTTAGCACTTTGGGAGGCTGAGGTGTGAGGACTGCCTGAACCCAGGGGTTCAAGACCAGCCTGGGCAACTTGGGGAGACCTCAAATCTTACCAAGAAAGACCATGTGGAGGAGAGCCCTGTTGTCACAGCAGAGGTTACTTTAGACTGGCCCATAGCCAGCTGACCTCATACTTGCCAGAGAGCCCAACTAAGGTCATCAAAGCCACCTATATGACCCATAGCCAACAGCAGACACCCAAGTGAGCCCAAGTGACCCATTCACATGTAAGCAATACCACTGCCTGTGTTTTTCAACTACTGGGTCTTAGGATGGTTTGTTATCCAGCAGTAGCTAACTAATACACCCCTTCTGGTCATGGGATCTTTGAGTATGCTTTACCTCTGCCTTGTGGGACCTCACTCCCTTGGGCCCCTCATTCCTTAGGCCTTGGCTACCTTAGAGAGGCCTTCCTTGACTTCCTGACTATGTCAAAGTTCCCTCCTCCAGGCTTTCATTCTGCTGTGTAACTCTCCTTCTTTGCCCTTCACTGTAGTTTTACTTCTGCATTTATTTATGTGACTATCAGATGCCAGTTTCACCTGCTAGACAGCAAGCCGCATGGGGGCAAGAGTTATGCCGTTTAGGTCTCCACTGCATCTTGGTACATAGTCGGTGTTCAATATATGTGCTGAGTGAATGAGTACATATATAAATGAGCTTATTTTTATACAATATTTGAGAGTGTTGATCAAACCCCATGATTTCTCTGCTTTTCACCCAGGGATGTAACAGGTAAAATGAACCCCGACGCAATGGGCCTCTCCTGGGGGCTCCTACATCCCTGTGTATCAAGAACTCTTCTGTTTTCTTCTGGGTGGGGTTGGCAGGCACAACATAAACTATAATGTGAATGGTGCTCCTGTAGTTGAGCTGTCCACAGGCTGCAGGGCTGTGAACAGTAGCCCTGCACAGAGAGTAGAGGAAGTAAGTCTGGTTAAGCCAGGGCCAGGGCAGAGTGGAGGAGCAGGGATATGACTCAAAGAGGGCAGCAACCGTGGGTGGGTCAAAAGGAAGGATTTGGGGCCTCCCTGGCACCCTCATTCATACTCACCTGGTATCTCTTCCTGGTTCCACCCCAGGCCCTGGTGGCCTCGTGGTTATCTCATGGAAATTGGGGTCTGACCTGGTTTCCTGACCTCCATATAGCATGATTCCCAACTCATTCTTGTTTCTTAGATTGGAGAGGCAATCTAGGCAAGACTGTGGACCTTCAGGCCATGTTGTCTGGAATCAAATCCCAACACAGCCTCTTACTATCTGTAGAGTGGCTTTTGGCAAGTAACTTGACTTCTCTGTGCTTCACTTTCCTGCCTGTAAAATGGGTGTTTGCCTGCCTCCTAAGTTGTTATGAAGATCAAACTGAGCCAGAATGTGTTAAAGCACAACAGTGCTTGCTACATGGTAAGTATAATGTATCAGTGTTTTTCTTCTTTTCCTTCAGTTTGGCTGACCCAAGGCCCCATGCGAGGCTGATGGTCCCTGCTCATCTAACCAGGCTGAGCATCCTGTTTCTTGTTAGGGAGTGCTGTGCAGCTCCAGGCTATGTCTTGGGTGAGCTCCAATCTCTGATCTTTGAAGGACTGACTCTGCAGGAAAAATGTCCTTGGGCAAGAAGCAGCTCTGCTGGGGCCAACTTACACACATACACACACACACACACACACACACACACACACACACACACACACACACTCCTGCCTGGCCCTCTCCAAGGCTCTCCATGAGCCCTTCATTCCTTGTTCAGTCTCATCAATACCTTATTATAAGATCCTTTTCCAGCTCTCTGTCCAAAGGTCATCACAATTATAATCACTGTTGTAATTATGTCCAACTTCTTAGCCCCCCACCAGGGAGCTTTGTTACCAGCCTAAGAGGCCCAATTCTGTGAAGCCTGTCTGGCCCACCCCACCATCCTGAGAACAGCTTGGCTGTCCCCCACTGGGATGGTGATGGTCTTGGAGCCTGCCCTGTATCTTCAGAGATGCTTCCTTTATTCAAGCCACCTGTGCCCCACCTGTGCTGCATCCCTTGGAGCACCCTCTGCCCCTGGGGGGTCCTGCACTGAGGCATGTGGATGAGTGCTACACCAGTCAGGAAATGACAATTTCCCTCACATCCTCCTGTGAGGCTCTTCAGGCATCTCTCCTGCTGTTCCTGACATGAATGCAGGCTGTGTAAGTGAGAGACGAGACAGAGATTTTGTTGGGTAGAGCCTCACTGGGTGGCAGGATAGAGGTGAGATCCCTGTGCAGGATGAATGTGTGTGTTCATGTGGCAGAATCGGGCACACTAACATTTCACAGGTTTTCCAGAGAGTGTGGTAATCTCCAGGGACTTGTCACCTTGAAGTGCTTTGCCCATTGTTATGTTTAAGTTGTCTTCCCCAAAATTCATGTGTTAAAGTTCTAACCCCCAGGACCTCAGAATGTGACTACATATTTCAAAGTAGAATCTTTAAAGGGGTCATTCAAGATAAATGAGGTCATTAAAGCAGGCTCTAATCCAACATGACTGGATTAGAGAAGAGGGGATTAGGACACAGACTCACAGAAGGAAGACCATGTGAAGACACAGGGCGATGACTGCATTATTCAGGGTTCTCCAGAGAAATAGAACCAACAGGGTATAGATATAGATACAGAAATTTAAAGAGATTTATTATGAAGGATTGGTCTTGTGATTATGGAAGCCGAGAAGGCCCCAAATCTGCTGCCAGCAAGCTGAAGGCCCAGGAAAGTCAGAGGTATAATTCAGTCTAAGACTGAAGGCCTGAGGACCAGGACCTCCAAAGTCTAAAAGCAGGACAAGATGGATGTCTCGACTCAAGAAAAAAGTGTAAACTGACCCATCCTCCACCTTTTCTATTCAAGCTCTCAAAGGATTGGATGATGCTCACCTGCATTGTTGTGGACGGATCTTCTTTTCTCAGTCTACTGATTCAAATTTTGGGTATCTATATTGGGGGGGCACATTGGCAGGGGATCAGTTAATTTCTTCCAGAAACATCCTCACAGGCACGCTCAGAAATAATGTTTTACCAGCTACCTGGACATTCCTTAGCCCAGTCAAGTTGACACATTACATTAACCATAATAACAGCCACCTGCAAGCCAAGGAGAGAGGCCTCAGAAGAAACCAACACTGCTGACGCCTTGATCATGAATGCTTAGCATCCAGAATTGTGAGAAAATACATTTCTATTGTTCATGCCACCAATTCTATGGTACTTTGTTATGGCAGGCCTAGCAAACTAATACATACATAAAAAAAACATTTCCCTGTGGGCAGGTAGGGAACCCTCAAAAGCCAGTCTCCTAAGATGCTCATTTAGAAGCCAGGTGCTAGTGGAGTTGATTTTGGTTGAGGAAAGATATTTCCAGAGGCTAGAACATCCAGACTCTTCATTCATGATGCCCTCTTGTAATGGAGGGTAACCAGGAGGCAAAGTTAGCAATTTCTTGCTTAGACAGCTAGTTAGTAGTCATTATTCATGCAATACTTCCTCTGTGCAGGGCACCATGGCCATCTCTTTATGAGCATTGTCTTTTTCATCTTAACAGCAATCCAATCAGGCAGGCTCTATTTTGAGCTCCATTTTATAGAGGAGGGAATTAAAGCTGAGAGAAGTTAAGTAATATGCCCAACTAGAAACTGGCAGAGCTGGTAGTTGAATCCAGCTGTGTCTGAGTTCAGGAAATTGATTCCAGGAGTGGTGGGTATTCCAGAAGGACAATGTCATTGGGACTTTGGGATGTCTGATAAGTCACTCCCACTTCCTACAAAAACTTCCTTTGGGTGCCTGCCTTTGTGATTTTGCTTTCTTTCACTGAGGCCACCTAGAAAAGCTGCCTATTGGCTTTACTTTTCTGGCTCATTTATAGACACCCCACTGTGGGACATAGCCTATGGTGGCCCTCACGGATCTCTGCCTTATGATATTCATGCTTTGGTGTGATCCTCTTCCCTTGAGAGTGGGCCAGACCTACTGACTCACTTCTAACAAATAGGATATGCCAAACATGAAGGAATGTCACTTCTGTGATTAGGTTATAGAAAAGACTGCCACAAGGGAAACAGAAGTCCTTTAGGGCTGACATCATTCAGCTCTTTTTCCTAGAACTGTACTTACTGGCCAGCCATCTTGTGGCTAGGATGTGGGAAATGAGCTAACCATTACAGAGCACTCATGGTATGCTAAGCTCTTCACTTAAGTTTCCTTGTTTATTTCTCACACACAATGTTGTGAAGTAGCTATTTTGACCACCTATTACATGTGTGAAGTATAAAAGAAAAAACATTAAATTATACACGTTAAAAAAGATGTAATTTTAGTCTTGGGTGCTTGCTTGCTTTCTCTTGTTCTCTAGCTCACTTGCTCTGAGGGAAGTTAGTTACTATGTTCTGTCCTGTGGAGAGGCCCATGTGCAAAGAACTGAGGGAAGCCTCTGGCCAACAGCCAGTGAGGAGCTGAGTCCAGACAACAACAAAATAAGTGAGCTTGGAAGTAGATCTTCTTCCAGTCAAGTCTTTGAATGAGACCACAGCCCTAAGTGACAATTTGATTAAAGTATCATCAGAGGGCCAGAAGCATGATCCAGTTTAGCCATGTCTGGAGTCCTGGCCCTCGAAAACTGTGACATGGTTTTTGTTGTTTTGAGTTGGTAAGTGTTAGGGTAACTTGTTATGCAGCAACAGATAACGAATACAACATTTTTCCTTCAAATTTTCTAAGGGGACTGAGGAAGCTGCTAGTTTTCCTACCTAAACACCTTCTAGGTTTGAGCAACTTTATCATGGCAGTGGCCTGTGATGCCCCCAAGTTGTCCTCTGTCCAACCTGCCAAGACTGGCAAGAAGTAAGGGTTAGGGGATACTTGGGAAGGGAGCTGACAGTTGTCCTTTTGAAGTGACTCATGCAAGTTCTGATGCCAAGCTCTCCTTCCTCTCCATGTTTTGCAATGTCTCACCTTACCTGTCTGTGTGCTGCTTATATGGATATCTGTATTTTTTTTTCTGGGGTAGGGGTACATTGACAGAGGATCAGCAGAATGCAGCAGAGGCAAGAATGGAGGAGAGAACTGAGCATGAACAGGCTGCTCTGAGAGGAAGACTCACCTGAACCCTGGGAGAAGCTGGGAAATGCTGTGTGGGATGTGCTGGGAAGTACTGTGCTGTAGTGGTTTACCCCTGGTGAGCACCTTTCATACACCATGGCTCTGACATAATGTGGCTTCTAGGCCAAGGCAGAAGTCTGGGTCAGGAGCAACATTACCTTGCTCTGTGGAACTTTGCCAGTCTTGCAATTCTCTATAGCAGATCCTACCTACAGCTAAAGACAGAACTGAAACAGGAGGTAGCTAAGATGCCTGAATGTAATTTCCAGGGACACTGCCCAGTTCAGGGAAGATTTTGAGGGCCCAAATGTCCTTTGGTAGTATATATAGTCAAAGCAAGAGAAATACCCCAGGTGGTGAGATTGTGATCCATTTTTGTTCCCAGTTTGGTGTGGCTTGGAATTTTGGCAAATATTAACAATGCTTATAAAAACAGCTCATTGAACATTTACTATATAGTTAGCATGCCCCAGGTAACATGTTAATGTTTCCCATGTATTAGGACATTTACTTAACCCTCACAACAACTCTGTGCAGGAGAGCTATTATTAGACCCCCCCCCTTTTTTGAGTTGGAGTCTTACTCTGTCACTCAGGCTGGATACAGTGGCACACTCACTGCCACCCCAGCGTCAACATGCTGGGCTCTAGCGATCCTTCCACCTCAGTCTTCCAAGTAGCTGGAACTACAGGTGCACACTACCATGCCTGGCTAATTATTTATTTACTTATTGTAGAGACGAGGTCTCGCCAAGTTACCCGGGCTAGTCTCAAACCTGCAGGCTCAGGCAATCCACTTGCCTTGGCCTACCAAAATGCTGGGATTACAGGTTGAGCCACTGAGTCTGGCCATTAGCCCCAATTTTATAGAGGCTTAGAGAGGGTTAAGTCATTTGTACAAGGACACTGACCCAGGAAGTGAAGAAACTGTCCAAATAAAACCAATGTCTAACTTGAAAGTCCATGTGTGCAAGTTCCTTGCAGCCTCTATCTGTTGCTGCAAAATCCACAAGCTGAGCTACAGTGTGTAGGAGGACACGTGATCTCTAATAACAGTAATGCACCTACCCTGTGCCAGCATTATGCATTCCACAGAGTTCATTTACTCACTGTGTAACAAGCCTTTGAGGCAGGTAATAATAGCCTCATTCTGCAGATGGAGAAACTAAGACTCAAAGAGGTTAAGTCACCTGCTTGTGAAGAGTACAGCTGGGATTCAAGCTCAGGCTGTCTGACACAAACCCCCTCTCTTTTCAGCCTCATTTTAGTGGGAACAGCAGGGAGTCTGTGGGGAGGTTTGCCATGAACTCCAGACTGCATGATTGATTTCAGGCACTTTCCCAAAAAACCTGGGAGCATGCGACGGGCAAGGCAGGATTCAGGCATCCTGCCTGTGCTGTGGGCAGAGGGCTTCCCATAGCAGCCCTGAGAGTGAACACCCAGCCCATGTGTGCGAGGGCTGAGCCTGTTCTCTCTCTACTTTATTGATGTGGAATGAGTTGAAGGTTATTGCAATGAATAATAAATGAGCTATCATAGAGGAGCCAATTATTCCGAAGTGTTACCGATGTTTGTGTTGATAAAAATGAATAAATGGCTAAGTGTTCTCAGGGAATGGAAGAGAAAAGGCATAAAGAGGAAATTCATATGTGCCTCTGATAGTTAGAAACAATGAGTCTTGAAACAGAGGCAATCATAGAATGGGATAAAGCAGCTTTGTGATTTGTTATGTAGGGAAAATAATGACAGGATCTTTCATCTCTGGCCATGTTGGCTGCAAAGTGGTAATAGACATTGGCTTTGAACAGAGGAGATAAGAGACCAAGAGAAAAATAAAGTGAAGAACAGTGAATACAAGAGCCAAGTTGTTGCTTGGCTTTTCTCATGGAGAGACAGAGACATATTGAGGAAGGACTGGGCTGCAACCATTTCAGCTTTTCTGTAGATGGAGACGAGAGAGCTTGATTGGCCCCAAATGGGGGTAGAGGGGCTACTTCCAGGATTGGCAGCCAAGGTTAGATGCAAGAGGACCATGAGAAGTCAAATTCAATGGATGGGGTCAGCTAGCCACGGAGTAACTCTTTTTTACAGATGATCCTGATCAGATATTCACCCCACCTCATCACACTAGTCCCAACTCCCTTTCTTTCTTTCCTACTCAAAAGAAAAAGAAAAAAAGAAGGGGAAAAAAAGCATACCAGAATGCAACAGAGTGAGAATGATGCTGTGTCCATGGTTCCCAAACTATGTGCCAGGAGCATCTCAGCAAACTCAGAGAGGTGTTGTGGGATATTTTAAATGTTTTGAGGGAAACTTGACATCCTCTGGCTATCATGCTAACAAACAACTCAAGGTAGTCCACAGTTTCAATATTTGATTAAGCTACATTCCTCTTGATAACATCATATCATAGCAAAGCTGGGCCTTTAGTCGTTGCTATGATAAAAATCAAGTATGGCATATAAACCAGTGTAGAGCAGGCAATGAGGCTTGTGGCATCTAATCTGATTCCCAGGTTTGAAAAGTCGTATATGAAAGGATGGACGAGAGTGGGAAGCCATTTTGTTTTGTTCCTAGACCCTATCACTGTGATGAGAAAGTAGAAACTATGCCCTGGAGGAATGCATTTTTTAGGTAAAGATGAACTTTGCTGACTTTGTCTTTTCAGATACCCAGATTCCCCTTTTCAGATACCCAGATTCCCTCAAACATGACCAGCATTTGCCCACTGTAATCTGTAAACAGACCCCTGAAGATGATAAGACCATACTATCTTGTGCCTGGGTGCCTGGGAAGTGGGAACCAGACCTCCTCCCTTCCCCAGGGTCTGCAAATCATCCGCAAGTGGTCAACAAGGAGGTCATGGAAGTCACATCTTCTTGATTGTAACACATCCAGGGGAGAGGATTTCAGTCTGGGGCTTGGGGGCTAGAGGCCACATTTATCTTAGAGTGCGGGCCCTCTTCCAGTATGTGGGAAGTGCTCTCCTTCTTAAATAAATCTTTTCTTTCTTCATCTCTTTGTGTTGCAGGTCTTTGTGTTACTCAGATCTCTGGTTACCTGTGTGCACCCCTGGCATGCTGGTACCAGTGGTGCTATGTCCCCTCTGGACCCTCCATCTCTAACAGTATAGTGACCAACAGGTACACAGATCCCATTACTAAGTAATTATAGTTATTTGAGAATAAAATAAAAATGTTTTTCTTACAATTTATTTGTAGTATTTTTAAAATTGGCCTAACAACTATGCATATTTATGGGGTACAGTGAGGCGTTTCAATACATAATAGTGTTATGTAATTATTTAATCAGGGTATTTAGCATTTCCATCATCTCAAACATTCATTGATTGTTTGTGGTGAGGCATATGAGTGATGTCATGCAGTATTTGTCTTCCTGTGTCTGACTCACTTAACATAATATGCTCCAGGTTCATCCATGCTGTCACTTATTCTAGGTTTCTATAAGTACCTCCTTTCAATGGATATTTGGGTTGATTCCATATATTGGCCATTGTGAATAGTACTTCAAAAAATATCGAAGTATATATATGTCTCTTTGACATACTGATTTCATTTCTTGGGTATACACTCAGTAGGGAGATTGCGGGAATTTATGGTAGTTCTATTTTTAATTTCTTTGAAGATCTTCCACACTGTTTCTTATAGTAGCTGAACTAATTTGCATTCTCACTAGTAGTGTATATGTTCTCCTTTCTCCTCATCTTCATCAGCATTTGCTGTATTTTGTTTTTTTTGATAATAGCAATTCTAATCAGAATGAGGTATTATATCTCATTGTGATTTTAATTTGCATCTACCTCATGTTAGTGATGTAGAACATTTTTTCATATACCTGTTGGCCATTTGTATGTCATCTTTTTTTCAATTTTGTTATTTTTTATTTTAATTTTTAATTTTTTTTATTTTAAAGATGTGAGGTACAATTCAGGGTTATGTATACAAATGTTCATTATGCAGGTACCTTATTGATGAAGTGTGCTCCTCCCTCCCCTGGCAGTTTCCCTCAACTGCCAATTCCACCCCCTCTACCTTGGCAGTTTCCCACTACTGCCAATTCCTTTTTTATACTATGATAATTGTTCATGGTCCGCTTATGAGTGAGAACATATGGTACTCTGTTCTTTGTTTCTGTGATAGATCACTGAGTATGATAGACTCTAAATCCATCCAGGTTGCTGCAAAGTCCATATGTTTGTCTTTCTTTATGGCTGCATAATATTCCATTGCGTATATGTATCACATTTTTTTAATCCAGTCCAGCTTCAATGGGTAGCATGGTTGGTTCCATGTTTTTGCTATTGTGAATAGAGCTGCAACAAACATGCCTGTGCAGGTATCTTTTTTGTAGAATGATTTGAGTTCCTCTGGGTATATTCCCAATAGGGGAATTGCTGGGTCATATGGAAGGTCAATTTCTAGTTCCTTCAGAAATTGCCACACTGTCTTCCAAAGAGGTTGCCCTAATTTGTATTCCCACCAGCAGTGTAGAAGCGTTCCTTTTTCTCCACATCCTCACTAGCATCTGTTGTTTGTTTTATTAATGATGGCCATTCTTACTGGGGTTAGGTGGTATCTCAATGTGGATTTGATTTGCATTTCTCTGATGATGAGTGAAGCTACTTTTTCATGTGTCTGTTGGCTGCCCGTATATCTTCTTTTGAGAAGTGTCTATTCATGTCTTTTGCCCACTTTTTAATGGGGCTGTTTGTTTTTTTTCTTTTCAGTGTGTTTGAGTTCCTTGTAGATCCTAGATGTTAGGCCTTTGTCAGATATACAGTTGGCAAATATATTTTTTCCATTTTGTGGGCAGTCTCCCTGCTCTCTTGATGGTTTATTTTGCATTTCAGAAGCTTGTCAGTTTGATGAGGTCCCATTTGTCTATTTTATTTCTTATTGTATGGGCACTTAGGGTTTTGATCAAGAATTGGCTGCCAGTTCCAGTTTTCATAAGGGTGTCTCCTGCATTTTCTAAGATTCTTATAGTTTGAGGTTTTATGTTTAGCTCTTTGATCCATTTAGAGTTAATTTTTGTGTATGGTGATAGGTAGGGGTCCTGTTTTAATCTTCTGTATGTGGTCAGTCAGTTTTTCCAGCACCATTTACTGAATAGGTTCTCCTCTCCCCAGTGGTTGTTGTTGGAGGTTTTGTCAAAGATGAGCTGGTTGAGAAATTGAGACTTTGCTTCTGGAATCTCTGTCCTGTTCCATTGGTCTATATGCCTGTTCTTGTCCAATACCAGGCTGTTTTGATTACTGTAGCCTTATAGTAAAGTTTGAGGCCTGGAAGTGTGATACCTCCTGCTTTGTTTCTTTTGCTAAGTATTGTTTTGGCTATTCATGGTCGTTTCCATATGAATTTTTGTATTGTCATTTCCTGGTCTGAGAAGAATGATGTTGGTAATTTAATGGGTATTGTGTTGAATCTGTAGATTGCCTTTGGTAGGATGGACATCTTAACAGTGTTGATTCTTCCTATCCATGAGCATGGAATATTTTTTCATTTGTTTGTGTCTTGGATTTCTTTGAGCAGTGTTTTGTAGTTTTCATTGTAAAGGTCTTTCACTTCTCTGGTTAGGAAGCTGCTAAGGTATTTCATTTTTTGTGAATGGGATTGTACTTTTAATTTGGTTTTCTGCCTGGTGTTGTTGGTGTATAGGAATGCAACTGGCTTTTGCACAATTATTTTGTACCCTGAGACTTTCCCAAAGTCCTTTATCTGTGCAAGCAGGTTTTTGACAGATTCTTTTGGATTTTCTAGGTATAGGATCATATCATCAGCAAAGAAGGATAACTTGCCTTCCTCTTTTCCTATTTGGATACCCCTGATTCCCTTCTCTTGTCTAATTGTCCTAGCTAGGACTTCCAAAACAATGTTGAACAAGGGGGGTGAGAGTGGGCAGGCTTGGCTTGTTCTAGTTTTCAGGGGAAATGTTTCCAGTTTCTGTCCATTTAGTAATATGTTAGCTGTGGGTTTATCGCAGATGGTACTTACTATTTTGAGGTATGTTCCTTCTATACCTAGGTGTTTGAGGGTTTTTATCAAGAAGTGATGCTGGATTTTATCAAAAGCTTTTCTGCATCTAATGAGATAATCATGTGCTTCTTGTTTTCACATCTGTGGATGTATTTAATTGCACTTTTGGTCTTGCAAATGTTGAACCAGTCCTGCATTCTGGGGATGAAGCCTACTTGGTCATGGTGGATGATTTTTGAGATGTGTTTTTGGATCTGATTTGCTAGAACCTTGTTGAGGATTTTTGCATCTATGTTCATAAGGAATATTGGCCCGTAGTTCTTTTCTTCTGTTGGATCTTTACCTGGTTTGGGTATCAGTGTGATGTTAGCTTTGTAAAATGTTTTGGGGGAGAATTCTATCTTTCTCAATTGCCTGGAATACTTTCAATAGGATTGGTATCAGCTCCTTCTTGTACTTAAAATTTTTTTTAATTTTAAAGATGTGAGGTACAATTCAGGGTTGGGTATACAAACATTGATTATGCAGGTACCCCCTTATACGTTTTGTAGAATTCTTCTGGAAAGTCATCCAGTTGAGGGCTTTTTTTGTAGGTAATTTTCTTATGACAGAGTCAATTTCCTGGGTTGTTATTGGTCTATTTAGTGTCTCAATGTCTTCTTGTTTCAACCTGGGGAGGTTGTGTGATGTCAGAAAGTCCTCCATTTCGTTTAGGTTATCAAATTTGTTTCCATATAGGTGTACATAGTAATCTCTGATAATCTTTTGTACTTCTTTGGGGTCTGTTGTGACTTGATCTTTTGTATTCCTGACTGTGTTTATTTGGGCTTTTTCTTTTTCTTGGTTATTCTGGTAGGGGTCCATCAATCTTGTTAATTCTTTCAAAGAGTCAGCTTGTTTTTGTTGATGTTTTCTATGATATTTTTGTCTTCTATGTCCCATATTTGGGCTCTTATTTTGGTGATTTGGATTCTTCTGCTAAAGTTAGGGTTTTGGAGGTCTTCTCTTTCTAACTCCCTTAGGTATTTGTTTGGCTCTTAACTTGTGATCTTTCCATTTTCTTGATGTGTGCTTGTGGAGATATAAATTCCCCTTTTACAACTGTTTTCATGGCATCCCAGAGGTTTTGGTAAGATGTTTCTTCATTTTCATTTGCTTCCAGGAATCTTTTGATTTCTGCTTTGATTTTAGTGTTGACCCAGTAGTTGTTCAGTATCATGGTGTTTAGTGTCCATGTCTTTGTAGGCTTTGGGGATATTTTGTTGTTGTTGATATTTATTTTTATTCCACTGTGGTCTGAGAAGGTGCATGGCAATATTTCAGCCTTATGAAATTTGTTTATGCTTGATTATGGTCAAGGATGTGATTGATCTTGGAGTATGTTCCATGTGGTGATGAGTAGAATGTATATTCTGTGGTTGTTGGGTGGAATAATCTGTAGGTACCTATTAAATCCATTTGGTTGAGTGTCAAGTTTAGGTTCTGGATCTCCTTGTTGATTTTTTGCGTTGATTATCTATCTAGGGCGGTTAGTGGGGTATTCAAGTTCCCTGCTATAATAATGTTAGAGTCAATATCTTTTTTTAGTTTACTTAGTAGTTGCTTTATAAATGCTGATGCTCCTGTGTTGGGTGCATATATGTTTAGGATAGATATTTCTTGTTGATGGATTGAACCTTTTATCATTATGTAGTGTCCTTTTGTATCTTTTTAAATTTTTGATAGCTTAAAGGTTGTTTTGTCTGATATTAAGATCACAACTCCTGCCTTCTTTTGTGATCCATTTGCCTGGAAACTCATTTTCCAGCCTTTCACTTTGAGTCTGTGTTCATCTTTTGTGGTGAGATGAGTTTCCTGGATGCAGCAAATAATTGGGTCATGATTTCTTATCCAGTTTGCCATTCTGTGTCTTTTCAGTGGTGCATTTAGTCTATTCACATTCAAGCTGTTTATTGAAATGTGATTGTTTATCCCTGTCATGAGGTTATTATAAAGTTTTTTTTTTTTTTGTTTTCTTTTGGTTTTGGGGTTTATGTATGTGTATGCTTTAAAGTTTGTTGTTGTGCTGTATTCTCTGTTGATTCTGTGCTCTGCTGTTCTTTTGGGAAGTGTGTGGTCATTCTTTTTTTTCTTTCTTCTGTGTGTAATACCTTTTTAAGTGTCTCCTGTAGAGCTGGTCTGGAAGCTGCATAATCTCTTAGGGATTGGATGTCTTGGAAGGATTTTAATTCTCCATCATTGATGAAGCTGAGCTTGACTGAGTAGGAAATTGTTGGTTGAAATTATTTATCTTTGATGACTTGAATACTGGACTCCAGTCCCTTCTTACTTATAGTGTTTCTGCTGATAGGTCTGCTGCTATTCTGATTAGTTTTCTCTGGTAGGTTGTCTGACCTTTCTCTCTTGCTGCCTTTAGGATTTTTTCTTTTGTGCCTACTTTGTGTAGGCAAATTATTATGTGTCTAGGGGTTGGTTTTCTCATTTGATGTCTTGTGGGGGCCCTCTGTATCTCTTGTGTTTGGCTGGTTACATCTTTGGTGAGATGCAGAAAGTTTTCTTGGATTATTTCCTGGAATACTTGCTTCAAGTTGTTCTCCATTTCCCTTTTTTCTTCTGGGATACCAATCAGGCATAGGTTTTGCCTCTTGTTATAATCATACATCTCTTGTAGACTTTGTTCTTTTTGTCTGAGTCTTCTTTCTATGTTTTTTTACAGATTGGGTTAATTCCATGTTCTGTTCATCAAGTTCTGAGATTCTTTCTTCAGCTAGATTTATTCTGCTTTCCATGGTTGTCATCTTGTTATTTTTCCTGGATTAAATTTTTTATTGCCAAAATCTCTGTTGCACATTCTTTCAGTGTTGTGTCTTGTCTTTCTTGAGTCTTATTCACTCTTTCCATCCATTCCCTAATCCCTGTCAAATTCTGGGGCCAGTTCCTGGTGACTTCCATTGTTTGGGTT
>CAUYQG010049462.1:0-18568 GCA_963574415.1 Tarsius wallacei | reverse complement strand
TTTTTTTTTTTTTGAGTTGGAGTCTCACTCTGTCTCCCAGACTGGAGTGCAGTGGCTGCTCCCGGCCACCGCAGCCTCGACCTGCTGGGCTCCGGCGATCCTTCCGCCTCAGCCTTCCAAGGAGCTGGAACTACAGGAGCGCGCTACCACGCCTGGCTAATTTTTTGATTTATTGTAAAGATGAGGTCTCGCTTGCCCAGGTGGGTCTCGAACCCGCGGGCTCAGGCAATCCACTCACCTCAGCCTCCCAAAGGCGCGGGATTACAGGCTGAGCCACCGAGCCCGGCTGCAAGCACACTTTAATAATTATTTTCAATTAGAGACCAATTATATTTTGTCAGTGCACTTGTTCTACTATTTTTAAAATATCCTGAACGTTCATATTTAACTCTCATGTTCATTTTTTAATGAAAACTAAGTTTTCGCATATTAGCCAGATAAGTGTGATCAAACATAATTGTCATGGAATCAGAAGATAAAACATAAGAGGGATTCAATCACTGGTCAGAAAACACACTGGTCAGAAACTACATAATAATTGAGGTTGTTGGCATTTATTGACTATATTTGTTTATCTTTCTAATTTTTGTCAACTGAAAGAATTCAGATATGGTATTTAGTGGTAATGTTTTGAGAACTAAACAAGTACAGAGATATTATTTGATAACTGGACCCAAGTTTTACATATATGTGGAATAACTGTTAATAAAAAAAAATTGATGAGATCTGCAAAGACAAAAAGATAACTTTATTTTCTAAGAAAAACAGTCTAAAATTGAGGAAGCCTAGACTTCAGTGCTAGTGAAAGTGTACTCTCAAAAGAAAAAGACAAGAGTCTGATTTAAATAGAGTAAGCTCTCACCTGAGTTTTCAATCTGGTCCATTTATTGACATGAAGTATTCACATTTGTACAGTTCTGATTGGTCAAAACTACAGAGTCTTGATTGGTTGATTTCCAAGTCAGAAACCAGAATTCTGTATCAGATTTTTTTTTTTTGTGGCTTTTGGCTAATATATGGGGACAGAGAGGGCATTTCCAGCTGCATTTTATCTTGGTACTGACAACAAGAACAAGTTTGGTTTGATTGTAAAAAAGGGAGGTCTTGTAACACTTTAAATCTTTCAGAGACGGGCTCGGTGGCTCAGCCTGTAATCCCTCGCCTGGGGAGGCTGAGGTGAGTGGATTGCCTGAGCCCACGGGTCCGAGACCCGCCTGGGCAACTTGGCGAGACCTCATCTCTACAATAAATCAAAAATTAGCCGGGCGTGGTAGCACGCGCCTGTAGTTCCAGCTACTCGGAAGGCTGAGGCGAAAGGATTGCCGGAGCCCAGCAGGTCGAGGCTGCAGTGGCCGCTCCCACAGAATACATGAATTTACATTCAGCCAGCCATCGCTGCCTGTTTTTGTCTTAACTTTGAGTGCCTCAATTAGCCACAAGGAGTTAATTTTTTCTGCTGGCCTCAGGCATACTTTAATATAACAATAAGGTGACTGAAAAAATACTAGATCATGTATACTCATTTAACTTAAAAAAGCAGTATTTCTTTGGATTCTTGTAGAACATTTTATCCTATTTTGACATAAAACAGGTAAACAATGAAACTTGTAGGAAATTTTAAAATTTTTCTCTGAGTTTTTGGTAATCTGACTATATAAAATAAACAGATGACACACAGATTAACAGAGAAAAAAGAGTACAAATTGTACTACATGCATCTGTGTGCATGAGAGTCATACAAAATATAAAAAACACAAAGAAAGGCAAGATAGTTGATGCTTTTATACCAGCTCGAGGTTACAGAAAAAATTGGGGGCTTAGAAGCAAGGCAAAACAAGTCATGGGAGTGAGAGATGAGGAAAGGCCTGGTTAGCAAAGGCAGGCTTGTGCAGATGGACCTTACAAGTAGCAGCCTTCAGAAAGAATAGATGGCAGCCAAGTGGTAACTTTTTTTTTTTGTCAGACCTTTTCATGTGTCAGACTCTTGATTAATCCTTCCTAGGTACAGACAAGTGGCGATTTCAAAGAAAACCTGCTTGCATCTGTGGTTCACCTCACTTTATTTCTTCTACTGATGCAAATCTCCCCCAGGAAAGACAGCTTTATAGCTATTCTTGTATGTCTAGCCTTTTTGAACAGCCATATTGAAATATGTCAAAGAAGTATATTTTGGGGTAAAATATTTTGGTTTTCTTCACTAGCAAATTGTCAGTTACACATAAATATAAAGCATTAATCTCCACTATTCTGAATAACCAAAATATCAAATATTTAATAAGAAAAATCAATTTTCTCTATCTTTAAATATTCAGATAACTGATATATTTAAAATTACTAAACTCTGTTTCACTACAATTTAATTACAATACCAGTACCATATAAATATGATCTTAAAACAAATTTTCTGTATCTTTCTCACCTGGCTTCAGTAGATGCATATTAGTCTTCTTGGTATAAAGTTTTTTAAATTGCCTTAAAATATGTTATTATCCAGAAGAAAGTATTATATTCTTGTGAGTGTAAAATGGTTATTAGCAAGTCTGTCAATTCTCTCTCTTAATTAGAGGATAGATGGAAAGTTCCACGGAACCAAAAAAAGAATAAATATGTTAATGGCAGATTTCCTGGGTAACAAGCATTTTTATCTATGGAATACTTTTAGTAGTATATACCTAGACTGTTTGAGATCACTTACAGTAAGCAAAACAGTAATTTACGATTTTTGAGACTATTCCTTAAAAACCATTAGGCTGTGTAACAATCTGAATATGCAATTAAAATGCATGACAAAAATCGAATCCTTTTTGCACAAGTAATGTAGACACATGCAGGGCTTACCACAAATATTTAACTGCCTCTTCTGAAGCCACAAGAATGGAAGTGGAGTGTCGCATTTCATTACCAGTCCCACCCTGACTCATTTGAGTCTCAACATTACATTTATATTTTTAAAAAACTAGTAAATTATTTGTAAGATCTCTGTTTGTGTGAATATGACTTGACAACACAAATATTTGTGATAACTCTTGTTTTCTAAAAAGAATGCAACTGGCCATAAATCTTTTTTTTTTTTGAGTTGGAGTCTCACTCTGTCGCCCAAACTGGAGTGCAGTGGCCCATCCCGGACACCGCAGCGTCCACCTGCTGGGATCCGGTGATCCTTCCGCCTCAGCCTTCCGAGTCGCTGGAACTACAGGCTCGCGCTACCACACCTGGCTGATTTTTTGATTTATTGTAGAGGTGAGGTCTCACTTGCCCAGGCGGGTCTCGAAGGCCATAAATCTTTGAGAGTCAAGTTTAATGAATAATGAAGTTATCTTTTGGTGACCTGAAATCATGAGTCACAGATTTATGGAATTATTTGTGTCTAGATGAGTATGGTCTTTGGAGTAGACATTGCACCAAGTATTATGGGGGAGATGAAGATGGATGCAGATATAGTTTCTGCTTTCCAGATACAACCTAATGAAAGATGACTTGTGACAGCAACTTAAACTCATGACAAACAAAAACTATGCAATGCAGATACTACTGAAGAACAAGATACAACTGGAAAAGACTTCTGGGAAAAGTATGACTTGAGTTGGGCCTTTGTGAATGATTTTAAGTTTGACAAGTAAAACGCAAGATAAGATAATTTTAACCAGTAAGGACAGTTATAATGAGGTAGATTACTTAGTATTCTAATCAGGGAAATTCAGAGAATCTTTCAATTCCATCAAAGTTCATTGCTAAGTGTGACAATTTTTGAAACCTTTATATCTAAAAATATACAATATCATGTATATTTTATTATATACATTTTTGTTGCTTATAAAAAGAGATATGACATGGAATAAAATATTGACAAAAAGCAAATCCTACCCAACATTTAAAGCATTCTATTGTTTTAAATTCAGATATGTATTGACTCATCAGTTAAAGCATTTAGGATAATTTTAATAAGCGAAGTCAATTATGAAGATATTGTAATATCATAGAGAAACAATCCTATTTATGACTGTTATAAATTAAAATACTAAACATAATGAAAACTTAATTCAAAATAAATAAAATATAACAATTTATTGGGATACATATACTTGAATGAGCCAGAAAGAAGTATACATTTTGACCTTGAATCAGTTTTCCACCTATGTCTGCAAGGTTTCACTGTTCTTTGATTTCTCTGCTCCATCTTCTACAACATCAAGTTTATGATAAGACAGTCTTCCCTCAAGATGATAAAATATCTGCATGACCATAAAACGATATCTTTTAGCAGGATATAGAGACTGGTTTTGGGCATTTAGAGACGAAGTTCTCATTTTCCTAGAATATTATTTCTCTGAATTTGATCACTGCATCAGTTAAGGCATAGGTGAGCCCAGTAAATTATTGCAACATGTTTAAAACCATCATTAAGGTTAACCCTTGGAGATGGGGCAGAATTAATTCTTTACCCTCTCCCAGCACCATCTCACAACTCTGCAGCTGACACCTAGCAGGGAAGAGATGGGTAAATATAAGCATTCAGTGTACAAGTGAAAAAATAAAAGATAAATAACCCTCCTTACATTGGAACTTAGATAGAAAATGTTAAGGGTAGGAATACGTACAAATACAATTTTTAAAATAGAGAGTGTAAAAAATTGGAAGACCATTTGTTAACAAGATTATATTATATTGAGAAACAATTTATTGAAAATGAAAAAATGAAAGAAGCTGAAGCAGATCTTTCAGGACATTTGCTGGAAGTCCCAGGCTGTAAGACAGAGTCCAAGACATTAACACCATAGACATATTATATCAACTCTTAGCTGTACAGCTCATTCAAATAAATTTTCAATTTACAACCTGGTAAATGATTTAAAAATGTGAGTGCTAACTCTTACAAAGGCCTTACTGTGTGACAAAATTTTTCAAAACACTTTATAGTATATAGTTTTCTGAGGTAGGTATGACTGCTTCTCTATTTTGTACGTGAGGAAACCAAGGTATACAAAATAACAATTTGCTCAAAATTATTCCTTAACAGAGCAAAGACTGAAAACCAGGAAGTCTAGCTCAAAAATGTATTCTTTTATCAACTCTCAACTCTCTCTCTCTCTCTCTCTCTCTCTCTCTCAATAGTTGTTTTAGTAAATGAAACAACGCTGATCTGTAAAGAATTGCTGGACATTTACAAGTGATTGACAATTAATTTTTCTATATAGTTACATGCTTTGTTTTTCCCAGCAGTGATTGAATGGTGGTTCTCACATTATGTAAGGCAAATGACTTATATGATGAATAAATTGGTTTTGCTGGGTATGTATAGCAGAAAAAAAGCAAAAAGGAATTAATTGGGGAGGACAGGAAACAGAACTGTTAGATTATTAAGAAGTATTAAACAGAGTGCATAGAAAATAAAATGCAGGCAGGAGCACAGTAATAATTTTGAAAAGAATTGTGGGTGAATATTCTGGAAGTCTGGGAGGAGTAGGAACTGAGTGAATCATAAAGACAAGTGAAAAAGGTATCAGAGTTTATTATCTTAAGATTGAAGAATTATGCTAAAATTCCGCTTGTGGCATCTATATGAAAGCTGCAGCATTTAAATAGAAGAAATAAACAAACTTTAGATTACTATTGTTGAATAAATAAACATAGTGTTTTTATTTGGGGTTGTTAAAAATAATATAGTTTAGCTAAATTTAATGACAACTAAAGCAGTTTCTTTCACAAAAAGAAATATCTGGGTTTTGATATTTACACAAAGTGATTTAACATCTGATTTTGTAACTTTAACCCTGATACTCCTTCTGATGTTTGTTATAGTAACAAACATATAAAGAATCCACCCTCATATAAAAATGCTAAAGACAGACAGCTAGTATTCCTCTAATTTTGTTTTTCACAAACTAAACACATCTATTTGTTTCAGTTCAGTTTTGATGTTTTTGTGATTAACATGGTGGAAAATATCATAGAGGTGGGGAAGAGTAAAAACTTTGCACACATAAAAACTTGATCTAAAACATTATTGTATAATTGACTTTATTCTCAGTTTTCTTGTGAAGGCATTATTAGCTGCCTATCCAATAGCAACTCTCAACTAGAGCCAATTTCCTACAGTAGAGGTCAAATACATAAAATATTTAATTTGTTAGGCTCCCTTGTATCTGAAGTTTGACTCTATGATCCAATCATGACCGATTACTCTCTCTTAGCTTCTGGTAGGATCAGACACAGAAGTGTGTGGTGAGAGGCTTCTGGGAAAGATGTTGCTCACGATCAAACAGAAAAATAAAAATAACATTTTTCTTTACTCTTTAAATAGTGCCTTATGTGTGTTTGAAGATGAGTGATTCTTCAGTCATCATATGAGCGAAGAAAGGTGTTATTGGTACATTGTGGGTAGAAAGTTGGAAATAACTTAAAACTACCTACTTTTAGACATGCTGTTAAGTCAAATAATTGCATATAGTACTGATTAATCTCCTTCTAATAAAATAGTCCAAGCATCATGACCAATGAACAATTTAAATGAAAAATAGAACATACCCTGCACTGGTCACACATAATGAATATTAGTTTTAAATAATTTTTTTACCTATGTGATGGAAATTTAATTGCAAGAAACTTGAAAACTATATACAATATAACATATCATCTCACCATAATTTATACTTGCATTTGTGTTATCTACAATTAAATAATTAATTTGGTTTTTAAAGCAATCATAATGTAATATGGCTGATATAAATCTTGTTTACTTGATTAAAAAAAGAAGGTTTGTATTGAGAGAAGAGGTGTTAGAGTGATTATAGCTATATTACTTTAAAAGGGAAGGACTTTCTTTCAAACAGTAAGAGTTTCAATCAAAAGTTAAGAGTATATCTAGATACCTATATGGATATTTATGCATTTTTGGTGAGATCAAGTGTTGTACCTCTTCTTATCAGTTAAAAAAGAAAAAAAAATGTATTTTTCCCTTCATTTAAAAAAACATAAACTGACCTTTTTTCAAAATATGGTAATCTATATTCATGTACTGTTAATTTTAAAATAATAAAAGGAAAATGCATTGTTTACCACACATTTCATTGCAAATTATATTATTCACGTTGAAAATTTAAACAACTATTTTTTTTCTCTGTAACATTTCATCTTACACTTTAAATACAAACTTAAGAAACACTTAATGGTGACACCTTTTGCTTCATAGCTTTGAAGTAAAAAATTAGACTATGGTTAGAGGTGCTTTGTTACATAAGAATCTTTTTATTGCTCCGGTTTGAACCACAGACGCTTCGGCAAGCAGAATAAATGTGCTAGGTGGAGGACTTCTAGGAAGTCCACTTCTAAAAAGATGATGTCAGAGCATTTTCCTGGCAGATATCAGCAGCAACATAGCATAGTTGCAAATGTAAATGTTCCCATTCTTCCATCTATGACTTTAGTTCTGAGAGTCAGCTTTACTTTCTTCCTAAAAAGTTCTTTGCAATCTGGTGTTTGATACATGATGATTGATTTATGTGTCCATGAAACTGATGGGTATTATACAATCCAATCAATAAATGTAAGGTTGATAGCTTCTTAAACATTAAATGCTTGTCTACACTGAAAGACTGTAATTGTATAGTTGTTGATATTGGTAATTAAAATGCTTTCTAGCGTGACTCACATGTTTTTCAGTTCAGTGCCTAGTAAAATCATGTAAGAAATAACAAATTAATAAAAATTAATAAGGTTATTATAGTTATATGCCAACACATTGGATAACCTAAAAGAAAAAAAAAATATTCTAGAAACATGCAACATACCCAAAACTGAATCAAGGAGAAATGGAAAGCTTGAGCAAACCAATAACAGGCAAAAAGATTAAATGATTAGTCAAAAACTTTTTGATTAAAAAAAATATGTCCAGGACCAAGTGGCTTCTTAGGTGAATTCTACTAGATATTCAAAGAAGAGCTAATTTTAACACTTTAAAAACTTCCCAAGAACAGAAAAAGAGAAACATTCTCAAATTCATCTTATAAAACCAGAATAATTTTAATTCCAAAGCAAGAGAAAGATAACATGAGAAAACAAACAAGCACAGAAATAAACAAAACAAACTCCAGGCCAATAGTCCTGATAAATACAGATGCCAAATTTTTAAATAAAATATTATCAAGCTGAATTCAACAGTATATTAAAACGATCACATACAACACAGAAGTGCAATTTACCCCTGGGATACAAAGATTAATCAATAAATATGACACATCATGTTAACACAATAAAAAATAAAAATTGCATCATCATCTCAATACACCAATACATGCATAAAAGATATTTGACAAAACTCAACATATTTTTGTTGCCTTTGGTGGGGCTTTGGCACAAAATGCATGGGCTATTTGACTCAACCCTGAAATAAACTTCAGAGTAGCCAGCATAATTTTTAAAGAGTTTGTTAGTGAGAAGAAGAGAGGGAAACAGAAGATTCATGCCAGAAAAGCCTGGCACAGACAAGTCTCTCAAAAACAAAGACTACGTTTTGTTCTTCACTAAAAAAGCTAGATGTATGTTTATAATAACTGATACACTAAAGATGGTAGGGCACAGGTAGCAGCTACTCCGGAAAGATTGACATCTCTTTACCTCTGATGAGAGGAGCAGTGGTCTTTTCCAGAGCACATATTTTTGTCTTTGTAGAAGACTTGCCAGACTTTTGAATATACAAGTTCATGAGCTAACAGGTGGTCATATGATCACTTCTATATCTTTGGTTAGTTAAGGGGTGGTATTCAGCCTTCCACCTTCAACAGGGAACCTGAAAGATTTTAGTGATTATTTTGCTAAACCATGAACTGAAAGATTGGGCTGTCCTACTCTTACATCTGATGAGATTTTCTTTTGATTGACCAAGAGGTGAGGTAGGCTGGCAGGTCAACATTCCAGCCTAGCCCACAGTAAAAATATAATCAGAAAAATCTCTGAACAGGTCCTAAAACCTTCCTACAATTTATCTAACTATGCTTAACCTGTGCTAGCTACCCTGCCTCACTTTCATGATAAAGACTTTCAGCAAAATAGGTATAGAAGGAACTTACCTCAGCACAATAAAGATCACACGTGGAAAACACATAGCTCACATCATAATCAATTGAGAAACACTGAAAGATCTTCCTATACAATTTGGACTAGGCAAAGATGCTTATTCCTACCACCACTATTCAACATCATACTGGAAGTCTTAGCCAGAGCTATAAGAAAGAAAAAAAAAATTAAATCAGAAGAAAAGAAAAACAGTCTCTTTTCAGAAGACATCATTATGTACATAAAAAATTCTAATGACTCACTTCAAAAAACTCTTAAAACTAACAAAAAAATTAGTAAAGCTGGAGAATACAAAATCAACATACAAAAAATAATGGTATTTCATATGCCAACAACAATTTCATTTACATTAGCAAAAATAAATGTAATACTTGAAAATTAACTGAAGCAAAGAGCTAACAGTCCTGTCCAATAATGTTGACAAATCAAACTTAAATCAACACACACATACACACACACACACACACACACACACACACACACACACACAAAGACATACCATGTTCATGGATGGAAGAATTAATAATGTTAAAATATCCATTTTCCCCAATGCAATCTGCAAATTCAAAGCAATCCTATCAAAATCCCAGCAGCAAGTTTTATGGAAATTAAAAAAATAATAATTTATATGAAACCACAAAAGACCCCCAAATAGCCAATGCTAAGTAAACATTACAAAGCTAGAGGAATAATATTTTCTGATTTCAAAATATATGCTAAGCCTATAATAATCAAAATAGTGTGGTACTAACATAAGCACACAAATATAGGGACCAATAAAACAAAATAGGGAGCCCAAATATAAATCCACACATGTACTGTCAGCTGATATTCAACTAAAATAAATGTTATTATTATTATGTTTTTTATTTTAAAGTTGTGAGGTACAATTCAGGATTAGGTATACAAATGTTCATTATGCATGTACCCTTGTTGGTGAAGTGTACCCCTCCCTCCCCTGGCAGTTTCCCTCAACTGCCAATCCCACCCCTCCTCCCCTGGCAGTTTACCACTACTGCCAATTTCTTTCTTATGGTATTAATAGTATTATTAACAAATGGTGGTGGGAAAATTAGATATTCACATGCAAAAAAGTGAAAGTGAACCCTTGTCTTACAACATACATGCAAATCAACTCAATTAATTAAAGACTTAAACGTAAAACTTGTATAAAACTCTCACATAAAATACAAAAAACCTTCTTGATATTGATCTTATCAATATTTTAGAAATGTCACCAAAAGCACAAGCAATAAAAGTAAAAATAAACAATTGGTATTACATGAAACTAAAAGATTCTGTGCATCAAAATAGGTAAATAACACAATGAAAAGGCAAAAGACAGAACGGAAAAATATATTTGCAAGTCATGTATTCAATAGGGGTTAATATTCAAAAAAATAAGGACCTATACAATTAAATACCTAAACTGCAAATAGCTCTATTAAAAATAGAAAAGGGTCTATAGAGACACTTTTTAAAAGAAGAAATTCAGAATGCCAACAGACATATGAAGAGTTGCTCACCATCTATCATTAAAATGCAAATCAAAACCACAATGAGATATAACTTTACATCTGTTAGATAATGGCTATTATAAAAAGACAAAAGATAGCAAGCATTTGACAATGATGTGAAAAAGAAACCCTGTACACAGTTGGTAGGAATGTAAATTACCACAATCCTTATGATAAAGTATGAAGGTTCCTAAAAAATTTTTTTAAATAGCACTACTATACGATCTAGTCACTTCACTTTTGGGTACATATCCAAAGGAGTTGAAAACAAGATTGCAAAGAGGTATCTGAATACCCAAATTTATTGCAACATTATTCACAATAGCCTTGACATGAACATAACCCAAATGTTTTTCCACAGATGAATGAAGAAAATGTGTTATATATGTACCAAAAAAAAAATATCATTTGCACTTAAAAAAAGAAAAGAAAGAAAACCCTGTCTTTTGTAACAGTAAGTATGGAGTCAAATGACATTATGTTTAATGAAGTAAGCAAGATACTGAAAGAGAAATAATCCATTATCTTACATGTGGAATCTAAAATTTTTTAAGTAGTAGAAACAGAGAATAGGATGATAGTTGCCAGAGGCGAGGAAGAGAGATGGATGGGATGATGTTTGCCAAAGGATATAGTTTCAATTATTCAAGATTAATAAGTCATGGAGTCCTAATGTATAGCATAGAGATAGTAGTTCAAAATATGGCATTGTATACTTGAAATCTGCTAAGAGAATAAACTTGAAATTAAAACTTCTTGCCACATACACACACAAATGATAACTATTTAGAGATGGTATATATGTTAATAAACTGAAAGTTGGTAAGCATTTCACAGTGCATACTTTTATCAAAATATAAGTTATATACCTTACAGATATACAATATTTGCATTTATAATCATCTCATTAAAAGAAAAAATCTTTGACTTTATTCATAATAGAAGACAGACAATATTACAACATTTTGTGGAATCTTTGGAAGAATAAGTCCCCTATATTTATGTGTATACTTTTAAGGTGCTTATTTATAAGCCTAGAAAAACCTTAAATTCATAACTAAGATTAGTTATTAAAACAATAGTGTATGAAAGTCTGTAATACAACTTAAGGCAGGGTAGGAAATGCCAATTGCTATTGTTTTGTCTTCTAGGGTCATACACATATAATAATTCTTTTAAATATGTAGGTTAATTGTGTTTGTATTGGAGAAAAGTTTGAGGTCTCTAAATTATTTTATAATTAATATTTTGATATTTCATGTTAACTGTGTGCTTGAGAATGAATGCTATAAATATTTTAGTAAAGTTTATTGATCAATCCTTAGTGTATTCCTTAGAAAATTTATTTTTATATAGCGTTCAAAGTTCTTTCTTTCCAGCCTTAGATACTCATGGTGGATTTAACCTTTGCTTTTTATTTTATATTGACATATGATTTTGAAAGTTACTGATAGATTAAAAAAAGAAAGTTAAGAGGGCTGTGAGTTACTGAGGTTACTTCTTCAAGCCATCAAATGGAGACCAGGTATCCAGATGTAAAATCATCTCTGATTTCTCATAAAAATTTTGTTTATGTGTATATTTTTTACTTAAGCTATGGCATTTATTTAAATCTTGTCTTCTTTTATGTATAATTAACATTATAATGAATCATAAGAAGTGCTTAATACATTTTTGTTGAATTGAATTAAGAATCCCCAGTTATGGAACAATGGAATGAAGAACTGATTTAAGAGGTTAAAGTTTGGCTCTTGGTCCTGGTTTTTTAATAAGCATTATATCATCTAGTTTTTGTTTACTTTTTTATTATTATTGTGATTGTTCTATTGTGATGATCTTTAAAATATTTTAATAAATATAAGCTGGGTCTTTTTTTTTTTTTTTTGAGTTGGAGTCCCACTCGATCGCCCAGACTGGAGTGCAGCGGCCGCTCCCGGCCACCGCAGCCTCAACCTGCTGGGCTCCGGCGATCCTTCCGCCTCAGCCTTCCGAGTGGCCGAAACTAAAGTCGCGCACTACCACGCCCGGCTAATTTTTTTGATTTATTGTAGAGATGAGGTTTCGCCTGCCCAGGCCGGTCTCGAACCCGCGGGCTCAGGCAGTCCACTCACCTCAGCCTTCCAAGGCGTGGGATTGCAGGCTGAGTCACCGAGCCCGGCAAGCTGGGTCTTTTTAATTAAAAAATATATGTTGGCTACTATTTATTAAATATTTTCCTTTTTTAATAGAACTAATGGAACTCTGAAGAAAGGTATTTTAAGACATTTAACTTATATTTTATTTTAATGATTGCCATTTACTTATGGGCTGCATTCTCAGAGAATTTTTCCCATTTTCCAGAACACTGTTTTTTGTTTTTGTTTTTGTTTTTGTTTTTCCGAATATCTCCACACTAGACGTTTGGAGCAATTATTTCACAACTACCTTTTTTATTTGTATGCCAATTTGTTTCGAACACTTCTCTTCTCTTCTCAGTTCATCTAAATTTTCTATTTATTTCTAAATGTCTGCTGTGTTCGTGTATTAACATAAACATGCTAGCACAAAATATTTGCTCTGAGTTCTTTTTTAACTGTATTTCCTTTATTGTGTCTTTGTGTGTATGTAAGAAAGAGAGAAAGAGAGCACTTAACATTTGTTAAATTTGTTGCTTTTTTATGGTACTAATGTGTCTTCAACGTGCTTGTTGATTTTTGATTTGCATATATTTTAAAGCCTAGGTTCCCCGTTAAAGTCTTGGCTGCTTCTGATTTTGCAGCAGGTTTTGGGACAGTAGCTGCAGAGGCTGGAATGTTGCAGTATTGTAATTGCAGTTCAGACACACCACTACTTTGTGTAGCTTGTGACCTCTCTCCGGGGTACATTGCTTGATTTGCTCCCCCAGGCATCACCAGCCTTTGCGACATTGCTGTTTCCTTACCTGGAGCTCCCAGACGCTCAATCTTCTCGGAAGTAACAACCCATTTTCTTCTCAGTGGCCCTGCTGGGAGGTATTGTTGAGGGGATCCTCTTGATACTTTATATTGATCCATTCCATCTTGGCATCCATTCGTTTATCTGTGGACACTGTCGTACTGCTGGAGTTTACAACCTCTTGCCATGAATTTAAGGAGCGACAGTAGTCTCCATAACAGGAGTGGCATTATGCTAAATAATGCCAAAATATTGTGTCGTGGTATATTTATATAAATATACCGTACATTTAAAACCATCAAAAAGAACTACAAATCTATATTCCTTACTTCTGGTGTTTATGTAATTGGAGTTGTTAGGGAATGAAATAAGTCATTCATGTTTTATTTATTTACAGGAAAAATGGACAGCATAACAAAAAAACTAAATCTAGCCATTTTAAGGATGCATGAAATTATTTTTAAATACAAAATGACGCTGTAAGAGTCTAAACATAAAATCATTGACAAAACATACATAGAAATTATAAGGGGTTTAATTTAAGTGGGGAAAACAGGATACCAGCTGGAGTCTAACTCTTCTTTGTCTCCTGCAGCAAGAATGCTAAGTGCTTCCTCTAAAACTTTCACTTCAATTTGGTCCCAGTAAAAATAAATGTCTCATAGTTCCCTTTAGAGTATAATATGGCCCTTCTCATCCTAAACTCATAACCTTATTTTTAATTTTATCAAGTATTATGTCACTCTCCCTTTATTTGTTGTTTGAATTGCAACACTGCAAAGTTATTCTCGCCTTGTACTGATACTAAGAAGTCTTTTTGGCTGGGTAGAGTTGAGTATGATCTACCTTGATCATATAATCGCCATAATTCCATTTTTTATTCTATTTGGTTTCTGTCATTTTCAGAATTTATATGACTTATGCCCTCTCTTTTAGCAATGCTGTCTTTGCCTATGTTACTAAAAATTTGAATATTGAGCCACACTGGATTTATTTTCCGGATCCATTCCACACACTGAGCCTTGGGATTTGTCCAGTTTTAGTAAAAAATAGGCCAATTTGAGTCCACTGAAAACATTCATTTGGTCAAAAAATTAATTAAATGTCAGTCCTTCAAACGCAGTTATTCCACCCAGGAGTTATTACAATTTCAGTTTAACATCTAACTACGGTTGTCCTACTTAGCTATCCTTGGTTATGACTATGTTCATTTTTTTTTCTGAAGCTCTAATTCCGTAGTTTTCTGACACTTGATCTTTCATGAATATATTTTATAACTGTTTCTCACCCTTCTATATCTAGTCAAATTCTTTGCAGACATTTTATTAATTCAAGGAACATTTCTACTACTTTTTTTTATTATTGTCAATTTGTAAACTCTGGAGCAGAATCTTGCTATCACTCTAGCTAAAAAAAGAAAAGCCTCATTCATCATCCTGGATCTTGTAATGTTTTGTAAGGCATAAGATATCTGGCTTTTCATCAATCCCTAAATATATTTAAGAAAGCTTATTATTTTTTGGCAGTTTTCATATAATTATTTTCATGTATGTATAGTTTAAACTGTACTATTCCAAGACTCTCCTTAAGTAGGTCCCTATATTTTTTCACATACTCACCAGATTTGTTCTTTGCTCTTTCTGAAGCTAACACCATTTCCTGAGCCACACTTTTTTTTTTCTGTTCCTTTGAGACAGACTTTAGTTTTTTCTGTTTGTTGCTTAACAATTTAGCATGGTTCCCATGCCAACCTGAATCCCATTACCAAGGCATTTTAAGTGCAAGCTTTTACTACTGAATATAGGCTTGCTTTATTAATATACTGTTCTTTGCACTGTGAAAATCTCATTCAAATTTCCTTTCATCTTGGTCTACTTGCATGCTGAACTTTTTACTTAATAAGTACTTGTTGTCCTCCTTACACAGTGATTTATAAAAAAATTATCACAATCTAGTTCATCAGTAGGTAGAACCATAACAACACAATGGTGATGAGAGTTAGAGTTTAGTTAGATATGCAAAGTTAAAACTACTGGATTATAGGCCTAGGCACAACCACCGGAATCATCTTAATTTTTCCCTAATAATTTTTCCATGGATGAAGGAGAATTTATTGTCTTATCATGAATTTAATGACAAAGTGATATTCATCTTTAACGGCACCAAACATCAGAAGATGCAACTGTATTGTATTATTAGTCCATCACTTGTGTTACAGGTACTTCCCACTTTGTTTCTTTTGCTGAGGATTGTTTTGGCTATTTGTGGTTATTTTTGTTTTCATATGAAGTTCTGCATTGTCATTTCCAGTTCTGAGAAGAGTGATGTTGGTAATTTAATGGGTACTGCACTGAATCTGTAGATTGTCTAGGTAGGATGGCCAACTTAACTAATTTGATTCTTCTAATTCATGAGCATGGAATGTTTTTCCATTTGTTTGTGTCTTCTTAGATTTCTTTAAGCAGTCTTTTGAAATTTTCATTGAAAAGGTCTTTCACTTCTCTGTTTAGGACGATACCACGGGTATTTTGAGAGAGAGACAGAGAGAGAGAGAGAGAGAGAGAGAGAGAGAGAGAGAGAGAAAGTATCTATTATGAATATGCTTGTGTTTTTTCATGGTTCTCTGCCTACTTGTTGTTGATATATAAAAGTGTGACTATGTTTTGCAATTTGATTTTGTACACTGAGACTTTGCCAAAGTCTTTTATCAGTGCAGGAGGTTTTTTGAAGATTCCTTAGGTTTTCCAGGTATGGGATCATATTGTCAGCAACGAGGGATAACTTAACTTCCTCTTTTTCTATTTGAATATCCCTGATTTCCCTCTCTCATCTGATTATTCTAGCTAGGAATTCCAACACTGTGTTGAACAGGAGGGTTGAGAGTGGGCAACCATGTCCTAGTTTTAAGGGCAAATGCTTCCAATTTCTGTCTGTTTTGCATTATGTTGGTTGTAAGTTTACTGTAGATGGTTCTTACTATTTTGAGGTATGTTACCCCTATGTCTACATGTTCAGTGGTTTTTACCGAGAAAAGATGTTGGATTTTTGTTGAAAACCTTTTCTGCATCTAATGATATAATCATGTGGTTTCTGTGTTAACATCTGTTGATGTATTTAATTACATTTATGGTCTTAAGGATGTGGAACCAGCCCTGCATCCTGGGAATGAAGTCTACTTGGCCATAGTGGATGATGTTGGAGATGTGTTGTTGAATTTTTGCACCTATGTTCATCAGTAATATTGGCATGCAGTTATCTTTCCTTGTTGGGTCTTTGCCTGGTTTAGGTATCAGTATGATGTTAGCTACATAAAAGGAGTTGGTGAGAGTTCCATCTTTCATGAAATACTTTCAATAGGATAGGCATCAGGTCTTCTTTGAATGTTTTGTAGAATTCTGCTGGAAAGCTGTCTGGTCCAGGGCTTTCTTTTTGTAGGTGGTTTTCTTATGAAGAAGTCAATTTCCTGGATTGCTATTGGTCTATTTATTTAAGGTCTCAATTTATTTTTATTTCAACCTTGGGAGGTTGTTTGATGCCAGAAAATCCTCCCTTTCATTTAGGCTTCTGAGTTTGTTTCCATACAGGTGTGCATAGCAATTTCTGATAACCTTTTGTATTTATTCAAGGTGACTTGTGACTTGATCTTTTGCATTTCTTATTATATTTATTTGGGCTTTTTCTTGGTCATTCTGACTAAGGGTCCATCAATCTTGTTTATCCTTTTAAGGAACCAGCTTTTTGTTTTGTTGATTTTTTCTATAATATTTTTGTCTTCTATGTCCCATATTTGGGTTTTTACTTTGGTGATCTGGATTCTTCTCCTACAAGTTGGGGTTTTAGTTGTCTTGCTTTTCCAGCTCTCTTAGGTGATTTGTTAGGCTGTTAAGTTGTAATCTTTTTATTCTCTTGATGTGTGTGCATTGTTATACATTTCCCTCTGAGTACTGCTTGAAAGCATTCTAGAGTTTTTGGCAAGATTGTCTTTGTTTGCCAGAAACTTTTAATTTTTGTTTTGACTTCTATGATGACCCAGAAATTGTTCAGCATCATGCTCTTTAGTGTCCATGTCTTGGTGTGTTTTGGAGGGACCTTGTTTATGATGCTATTAATTTTTATTCCACTGTCATCTGAAAAGGTGCATGATAGTATTTTGGTATTATGAAATTTGTTTATGGTAGATTTATTGCTGACAATGTGGTTGAACTTGGAGTATAGTCCATATGGCGATGAGTAAAATGTACATTCTGTTGTTGTTGGGTGGAGTGTTCTGTAGGTATCTATTAACTTCATTTGGTCATGCATCAAGTAAGGTTCCAGATCTTCTTATTAATTTTTTTTGCCTTGATGATCTATCGAGGGCTGTTAGTAATTAAGTCCCATTTGTTATAGTGTTAGGAATAATATCTTTTAAAAAAATTATTTAGTAGTTGCTTTATAAAACCTGGTGTTCCTTTGTTGGGTGCATATATGTTTATGAAGGATATTTTTTGTTGATGGATTGACCCTTTTATCATTATGTAGTGTCCTTCTGTATCTTTTTAAATTTATGATAGCTTGAGGGTTGTTTTGTCTGATATTAAATTCATGACTCTTACCTTTAATATTTTCCATTGCCCCAAAAATTTGTTTTTCACTCTCTATCTTTGAATGTGTGAGTGTCCTTTGTAGTGAGATGTGTTTCCTGAATCAGCCTATGATTGAGTCATGCTTTTAGTCCAGTTTGCCTATGGCTTTTCAGTAGTGCATTGAGTTCATTCACATTCTGGCTGATTATTGTAATGTGAGAGTTTATTCCTGTCTGAGACTCTTATAAAATTCTTTTTTTTTGTAACCTTTGGGTTGATATATGTGTCTGTTTTTAATTTTGCAGTCACAATGAATTATCTGATAGTTGTCTGTTTTCCTCTACTCTTGTAAAGTTTGGGGTCATTGTTTTTTTCATTCTTCTGTTTTTAACGCCTTCTTAACCAATCTCTTGTACAGCTGGTCTGGAAGCAGTATAATCTCTTAGGAATTGGCTGTCTTAGAAGGATTTTAATTCTCCATCACTGATGAAGCTTAGCTTG
>CAUYQG010049461.1:0-18369 GCA_963574415.1 Tarsius wallacei | reverse complement strand
GAATGTGTTGACTTGAACAAGAAAGCGAAGTATGGAGAAGGATCCTGAAATAACTCAAGAATCATTTTTGGATCTTAGAAAGAAAGATATATCAGAAAGGATGTCTTGGTACACGTTAGTGGCCGTGAGGATCTGAGTCTGTAGAAGAACTGAAGAGGTTTAGAGATTCTTTGTTTTTGTTTTGCTTCATTTTGTAACTCAGACCTACAGAGCCTCCACAATTGATTCACGGAATCTGGAATTGAGGAACTAAAGATCCATCATTTCTATCCTCTTGAATTTTGTTTTTATTTTGTTTGTTAAGCAAAGCATTGTGGTAATGGTGTTTTGAAGAGATAACATCGGTCATGATCATAAGCCTTTTTCTTAAAAATAAAATTAGTTAAAAATATTTGAAAAGTGAAAATATCAGGCTGTTGTCAGTAGATGTGCAAACGAGAAGTTCTCACAACCATGAGAGAGAATATGAAGTAACTATAGCCATGCTGCTGGTTCTCAGATGGACTCTCGGATGATCTGAAGACTCCCAGTAAATGTTTACAAAGAATTTATAAAATCATCTACTTTAAAATATTCAGATTGGGCCATGGTTTGGTAAAAGAACAATCTTCATTCTAAATTTTATGCTTCTTATCTGGATGGAAGAAGCAATGGCTTACATGCTATAAAACTTTGGTTTTAGAGATCTGTTAGTCTACTTTCCCATTGATACAGACATTTTTTTTAACTAAGGAAAGTTGCTTTTAAAGATAGTATTTGTGTTTGGTATTTACTACAATAAAAAGTGGTAAAGTAAGTTTATCTAGTGATTTTGCATAATGGACATTGGCTAGCAGGTATCCATAACTTGATTAAAATGGATAGTTTATAAAATACTATTTTAGGAATGAAAGAGAAGGCAGTGGTACCATTTGAGAAATGTCATTATAAGAAATATATCCAGTGGGTTAAGCTACTCAGAAAGAAGATAAGTTGGTTCTGAGTTGATAATGAAGGTGATATTTTCATTTTTCTCTGGTTCATCTTTAAGGATATTCTGTTGCTCATTTAACTGACAAAGATGAGAGGCAGCACAAAGCAAGCTAAGCACAGTCATTTCAAAGCGAATTGAGACTCCCTCTTGCTTCAAGAAGTCTCTACATTTTTAAAAATAGCATTTTTAAAAAGATACTCCAAATACATTGTCATTTTATAATTTCACTTACATTTTGATGCATTTTATCTTGGGCCCCCTTTCTTTTTTTCCCGGTCTTTAAGTAGAAAAGGAACCAGGCATAGTGGCTCATGTCTGTAATCCCAGCATTTTGGCCAAGGGAGGATTGCCTGAGCCCAAGAGTCCAAGACCAGTCTAGGCAGCATAGCGAGACCTCAACTCTACAAAAAAATAAGACAAAAATTAACTGGGCATGGTGGTGCATACCTGTACCCCCAGTTATTCGGGAGGTGGAGGTGGAAGGATTGCCTGAACCCAAGTGGTTGAGGCTACAGTGAGTCATGATGGTGTTATTGCCCTCCAGCCTGGGCGACAGAGTGAAACTCTGACTCCAAAACAAAAAACAAAAAACAAAAAACAAAAAAACAAAGGAAATGTTCATCGATTTAGACATATTCAGATTTTTTTTTTGCTTTTGATTTTTATAAAGATGAATTTACACTATTTAAGTTGTTAAACTACTAATGAATAATAAACACAGAAGTGTATTTACTTTAATCATTTAGAATAAAAGTTTTCATCATTTATTCTGATCACAGAACAAAATAATAAAGTTGAAGTAAGAAAATAATTATCTATTGATTCATTGGTTGATAGGTATACCTGTATTTATAAAATACATATGTGCATACACACACAGAAATTAGCACAAAATATTATATACTGTATTAGTACACAATATATTATGTGTCACAGGGTAATACATTTTGTGTGCAATTTTGCACCTTGTTAAAAATAAAGATCTCTTAACTTTTGAATTCTTCTATCTTAGATTTGGGGAGAGAAGACAGTTGAGGCTAGCCGAATAGAGAATAAATAGCACAAATATTAGTAGGATTTTTTAATATTACAGACATTTTATATCAGGATCATTTATCGCTATGTAAAAAATATCCCAGACTCAGTGACTTAAAGCAATATTTATCTTCCCGTGGAGATTTCATTAGTACTGCTCTGGGATGGGCATGCTCCTCTCTGCTCTACTCAACTCCTTTCTGTCCCACTCACTGTTAGTCTGGAAGGTGAGGGCTGGATGGGTCACTTGGCTCATGTACATGCCTGGGAATGATGCTGGTTGCCTGCTGGAACCTCAGCTAGGTCTTTCCATGTGGCTGCTTAGCTTCCTCAGAGCATGGTGGCTGGCTCCAAGCATCAGAGTCGCAAGATGACCAGGAAAAAGTTGTCTTGTCTTTTTTTCTATGCTGAAATTTATAATCCTACAGTCTAACTTCTGGCACATTCTATCCAGTAAGACCTTCACAAAAGCTCACTTAGTTACAAAGCGGGAGAAAACAAACAAGCAAACAAACAAAAGAAAAAAAAAAACACTACAAGTTTCAAGAGGCGTGTATTATGGTTATTTTTGGAAAATGCAATCTGCCATACTGATAATACTCATGATTATCAGAGTCAACATTTTTCACATAAATCACAAATGTTCAATGTTTTTATCACATAAATCACAAATGTTCAATGTTTAACCAGTATCATATGGTTTGTCCATCACCATAGTCATATGAGGATAACCTATTATTTTTCCCATTTTTCAGTTGAAGAAAGTAAGGCTCACAAAAATGAATGGCATGTCTATGGCATACAGGTAGCAAGTGGCAGAGTTGACACTGATGCCAGAAATATGCATAAAACTTATTCTATTCACATCAGAAACAGAGGGGAGAAAATGTGACCTTTAGTGAAACCTGTCTCCATGTTTATGTTTATTCCTATATTGTTTTTAAAAAGTTCACTGAATTCTTGCCCTGAAACAGTCTAGGAATTTGTGTCCCTAATCTCCTCAAAGACTTTTTTTTGGTTCAACCAATAAACCTCCTGGACTGAGAAAAACAACACATTTATTGACTATGACCAGATAAAAACAGAACATTTAGTTTGTACAAAAAAACCATTTTTTCCTCTCCAAGTAATGCAATAGGTCAGTTTAGCAGATGAAGAAGTTCAGATACCTGAGATAGGGTCACATTTGCCTATTCCATATTTCTCTGTGCCCTGAATTTCAATGATGTGCACATGTGAGCTCGACTTTTGCAGTTGCAGGATGCTGCTGGACAGGATAGGGAGGGAGTGATCTCTTTCTGACTCCCAGGTCACACACGTGACATGACCCTTGTATTTAGCGTGCATTTTTTCAATTTTTGTTTTCTGATGATTTGACATTTGGGATCTTGCTGATCGGAGAGTGATTGTTTCTTCTAAGGTTGGTTAATTTCTAGAGATAACAAAGGACTGCACACCTTTCATATGTCAACTGATTAATCCAGAGTCCAGCCCCAACAACCTCCTTTATGGGTATCTCACACTCAGAACCACTGTACACTTGCCCAAATCACCCCCGGGCCAGGTACCAGAAAACCAGAGTTTGCTGAAATTATCAAAGCCAGTTAGTCCTCATCATGTTTACCCTGCCTCACCTGTTATTTACAGCAGAAATCATGATAAAAGTTCTTGTCCACATTGACCCCCACTCCCTCTATCTCCTGTCCTAGCCTGGTTCTTCTCCATGTGATCTCTGTGTCATGTGTGCCCTCCTCTTGGGAACTGTGAGTAACAAACTATCTTTTTAATGGCAGATGAACTGTTGGTCTCCTCATCTCTGAATAATAATAAAACCTAAATTTTAAAACACTCTTTGAATAGAAAGCTTAAATTAGCTGAGATGGTAATAAAATTGTCTCCTTACTTTCAGTAATGAAAAAATGAAAAGAGACATTGAACTGTGGTCATAAAATTCAACAGGATAATGAAAGGTCATGATCATCAGTGTTTTCCATTTGCCTTTGACTCTAAGGGTCAGAATTGCAGGTGTGATAAATTAATGTATTTTTCACCAGTCCTGCTGCTAAAATTGCTGAGCAGTAGGCCATCAACCTACAAGGTCTCCATCTAGAAGCCTCTTTATGAGATTCCAGTTCTCAGAAAAGAACTGACCTTGGAGATAGGGATCACAGAAGAAATTCCAGAGCTAATGGATGATCCTGGGTGCCCCCAATGGCCAGAGAGAGGGAGAGTCTCCGAGCTTAATTTAATAGCTCCACTTGGCATTTGTTAAAGCCTCAAGTAGCTATAACAGATGTCTCAGAATTTCCAAAAAGAATTATTGGTAAATGTGATCTATCCACTAATCTAATTGTACTCATTCTAGCAAAGAAAACAACATATTGGTTTCAAATAACTTCCATTAGGGAGCGTACAGCATAATGAACTGTGAAAATTTTATATTTCTTTCATGGAAAAATAAATTAAAATATTGAGTGTCAGTTACAAGAGCAGAATTAAGACACATCTCTCTGTGTGATCTACTAGGAATAAATTGGTTTCTGGAAGATGCAATAAATCCAGACTGGTCTCTGAATTCCAGGATACACATAAACACACTTCTTAGAAATCTCTTCTTCACAATTCCATCAGAAATTGATTTTTGCTTCACCTGCCAGCCTGAAAATTATAGGTTTCAAAACAGCTCTCATTTTTGCAATAATTTACAACAACTGTGTTAAGTTACTCTAACTTTTATCTTACTTAGATGATAGATAAGTTAAAATCATATTTATTCCAAGCACTTATAAAATAGGAATATAATTAGTATGGAGTGAACACTTGCTAGTTATTTTCCAGGATAATTTCTTAGAAGTAGAATTTCTGAGTTGGAGATTTTTGTCTTTTTCTTAATTTTTATTTTGCTTTATTTTTTGAATCAGAGTCTCACTCTTTGCCTAGACTGGAGTGCTGTGGCATACTTGTGGCCATCCCAGCGTCGGCCTGCTGGGTTCAGGCGATAGTTCTGCCTCAGCCTTCCAATTAGTTGGAACTACAGGTGCACGCTGCCACCCCCAACTAATTTTTTTGATATATCATAGAGACAAGGTCTCACCAAGTTGCCTAGGCTGGTCTCGAACCCCTGGGCTCAGGCAATCCTCTTGCCTCGGCCTCCCAAAGTGCTGGGATTACGGGCTTGATTTTTATTTTTATTTTTATTTTAGATTCAGGGGGTACACATGCATATTTGCTACATGGACATATTGATTGTATAGTGGTAGGGATTTGGTCTCAGGTGGCCCATTCCCTAGATAGTGCACGTTGTGCCCCATAGGTAGTGTCTGAATCCTAACCCCCTTCCCCATTCACCCCTTATTGGTATCCTCAGTGTCTATTAGTTTCATCTTCATGGCTTTTTAGCTCCCATGTATGAGTGAGATCATGTGGTGTTTGATTTTCTGTTTCTGAGTCAGTTTATTTAGGATGATGAGCTCCAGTTCTATCCATGTTGTTGCAAAGGACGTGATTTTATTCTTTTTTATTGTTGGAGCTAGGAGAGCCAAAGCAATCCTAAGCAAAAGTACAAAGTTGGAGGTATCACATTACTTGACCTCAAATTATACTGAAAGGCTGTAGTAACCAAAATGGTATTGGTCCTGGTACAAGAACAGACACATGGACCAATGAAACAGAGAATTCAGAAATAAACCCAAATACCTACAACCAACTGACCTTTGGCAAAAACATACACTGGGGAAAGGACACTCTATTCAACAAACGGTGCTGGGAAAATTGGATAGCTGCATGTCTAAAAATGAAACTTGATCCCTATCTTTCCCTATATACAAAAACTAACTCAAGATGGATTAAAGACTTAAATGTTGGACATGAAATTATAAAAATCTTAGAAGAAAACCTAGGGAAAATCTCTTATGGGCATCAGCCCAGGCAAAACATTTCTGAGTTAAAGATTTTGTACAATTTTTAAGGCTTTTGGCCTCTTTTGACCCTTTATCTCAAGGAGGCTGCACTCATTGCTGTCCGGATCATGGCGTGTGCCTAGGCCTGTTTCTCCATACCCATAGTGAGACACTCAAGCAGAAGCCTTTCTGTCCACCCAGCTGCCTCCTTGATTGCAGATTAGCAACATTTGTAATCTCACAGCCTCTAACCCAGATAGTGATGAACTAATGTTCCCAAGAGGAGGAACCCCCAGCACGTGCACTGGCTCAGAGTCAGCCCTAAGCTGCAGGTGGGGATGTTGGAGCTCCTCTCGGAGTAGAAAAGAGTCAGATTAGAATGTGCATATGCTTGGCTTTGGTAGATGCTGTTTTTTGTACTCTGTACTGAACAACCTCATGAAGTGATTCTATCGGCTGTGATTCATTTTTTATATTTTAATTATTTTAAACATTTTCTTTCACTAATCACTTGCTTGAGCAAACTTACTGCTTATTAGATTTGGTTACCTTACCTAGTCTTAGATATGTGAATTTCTGAAGAAAATTCTCTCTCTCTCTCTCTCTGTGTATGTGTGTGCATGTATTATATTATTATAGTATAGAATATATAATCCCATTGGGCACTAAACTCTGTTCTCAGAGAAAATTTTACATTCTTTATGATATACTCATTTGAAGCCAAACTGCTTGGGTTCAAATCCTGGCTCTGACACTCACTAGCTGTGCAATACTGGGAAAGTGATTTAATCTCTTTGTGCCACAGAATTCTCATCCCTAAAGTTGAGATAATAATACTTCTATAGCATAATGTGGTTGTAATGATGAAATGAGTTGTTACATTTCTAGAAGAATGTGTGATATTATATAGTGGCTATATATGTTTGCTTCTATAATTTCATAAAGAAGGACTATGAATAAAATTCTTCTAAACGGCAAAGAAGACATTTTTTATGGTAGAAAAAATCAAAAGGACATTTAAAAAATTTTATAATTCTCTTAACAAATATTATTTTATATAGACCAAGAGAAAACATGGTGTTTTGGAAAGAACCTGAGCCAGGAGTAAATAATTTCATTGCCAAGTCATCTGTACTCCTGGCCATGTGACCTTGGCCAAGCCATTTCCCCACTCAAAGTCTTCCTGGCTTTGCATGTAAAATGAAAATAATGACAAGTTTCTAGAGTATGGGGAGGCTGAAATGATACCTCTCAGGTCCTTTACAGAAGTGAGGATGTAATTGTCTTCCTTCCGACAATTTTGTCTCATGGTACACTTATTGCTAGTCACCTATCAAAAAATCTTCCCCCACTTCTTGTCTTTGTGGTCCAGTGTTGCAACTAGTGCCCTCATCTGTAATGAGATATCCTCAACCTCTTGGAGATAAACTGTGATTGTATTAAGCCATTCTCTCTATTTCTTTTTCTTTACCCATGATTGGTGTAGTGGTGGGTGCATGACCTCCCAATGAGATGAATGAGGAAGTCAGCCAATCACTTCTAGGAAAGGTCTACTGTTTCATAAAAGAAAGAACTACATAAGGAGAGAACATTGTTTCTGTCCTGTTTTTTTGACTTTGTATGTGGTCATATGAGGATGTCATGTGATATGTGCGGCAATGGTCCCTATAAACAAACACCACAGGAAAACAAGCATGAAGATGAGACCAGTGTTTTCAAGATGGCATCAGAGCAGGGCAGACTAGCACTTTTGTTGATCCTTTGGGATTTCCTATTTCTGGTTTCTCTAATAAGAATTGAGTAGTAGTTCCATGGTTTACATCACAGTTATTAGAGTTTTTGTCAGTTGCCTGCTAATTTTTTGTCATACTAGCTAATATAATTCAATATCTGCAAGGTGTAGAGTAAGCCCAATATATTGGTGGGGGGTAGATGACACTATTTCCCTTCATCATTTGTAAAGAGAGAGTCTCAGGCATAAAGCAAACTATTAATAGCATCCTAAAAACAACTCAAAAGAATGAATCAGAGACCACATGTTCTGCTCACTCCCTGTGGAATTCCACTTCCATCCATTGGTCTTAAGGACTGTGCACTAGTTGTGTTGGTTCAGCTTTTGGTTTGGCCATTTCAATAGCATCCAACTGGTCTCCAGCCCTTATTCTTGCTCCTGATGCCCCAAATCCATGTCCCAACACCCTGCCAATCTGATCGTGACAATATCTTTTTATGTCAATACAGCCAAATCTGGACTCGGCAGATTATGCCTTCAAGGCATCCCCAACTCCTCTCTCCAGTTCCTTTCACCCTTCCACCCCTGACCCTCCATGAGAGCCACTGAAAGCTCTGAACATGTGTCAAGTTATGTTTCACTCTCTGGTTTCTCTATCAACTGCTTCCTATGCTCGTGAGGCTCTACATTTCCACTTCTATTTAATCCCTCCACTTGACTTAGTCCTAGTCATCTTCCCCATCTTCACCTAGACCTTCCAAGTCTTCTCTGACTCTCAGGCTGAACTGATGTGCTTCTCTGGTACCTTTTATTGGTAGCTCAAAGATACCTTTACTCTTCCCTGGCATGGATCATAGCACCAATCCCACTTACTATGACCTCTTAATCACCTTCCCCTTCCACTCTATCCTTTGAGGATGAGAACTGCATCTTGTTTGTTTCTGTTTTATTAGTCTTTAGCTCCTTAGCACAGAGCCTAGCAAAGGGTAAGCACCTGACCAATAAATACTGAATTATACTGAGGCTGTCTTATTGTTGATAGTATTCTTGCACTTTTTTTTTTCTTTCATCTCATCTAAATTTCAGGAATTTGTGACAATCTAAGCAACAGAGATGTGGAATAGGAAGGAATCTTCTTTCATTTTCATTTTTGATCTGTCTTTGAGGACATTTGCTAGGACCACCCATCTTTATTTTTATCATTTCCCATGGAGGTAATGTCTGCATCTTCTCTTCTATCCATCAGAAGGTTGCCAATGCATTTCTTGGCCTCTGTTCTACCCTGGTGTCTCTTTTAGCAAAATGGAAGTTATTCTCTATTCTCACATGACACTGGTTCTCAAGAAAACCAATGGTTCAGGCTGTAACTTGGGATGCTCTGTCAGGCTGTCCCAGGTTCATATGTGGTAACATAAGCAGGGCCTGATCACCAAAGTCCATTCCAGCCCCACTCGGGATCTACCCAGGAAAGGAAGTACTCATCTTGTGTTTAGCTTTCTTGGACGTAATGCTTCTTCTTCCTTTGGAGAAATGTCAAAGCCGTTAGAGCAAGGTTTATTTTTAAGGTTTAAAACTGAGAAGGAGGGCCCTTGATTGTATGGAGAAAAAAATGAAAAGAAGGAAAGTTTCAGTGTGTTGGGAGCAGCCATTTGAAAAAAAAATAATTTCTGGAATCCATTCATCTCCTTGTGAATTTTTTATATCTTGCTCTGATTTTGCAACTCATTTAAAATGTTTGCTTAATCTTCCCAGGGATGAGAAAATAAAACATTTCCTTGGGAAAACTCTAAGAGTTGGCTTGAAAGTCGTGGGTGTTTGTTTAGGGGTCCATATTGGTGGTCAGATACATAGTCCTAAATAGTTATGAAATTTTAACAAACAAATCTCATTTTGCTACTGGTATTAGATAGTAAGGCAAGAACTGTAGCACAGATTGTATTTGGCCTTCACCACCTGAAACAAAGATTTTATTTTCAATTTCCTCCATGGAATAAGGCACAATGCAAAAAAAAAAAAAAAAAAAGGAAAATAATTGCCTTTTTGACTGCAGACTTTCTGCCCAAGGACATTTTTCCTGATTAAGTTTCTAAAGAATCATTACTGAAGCTATCCTGGTGTCTCCAAATTAATTTTCTTCCTCCTTGTGTTTTCCTGGGCTTTCTAATTTGCGAGCAGTCTGCTTCTGAGCAAAGGATTCTTCCACACTCCCCACGACATGCATCACCTCCTGCCAGAACTCCCAGATAAAGGGCAGGGCCGGCAGATACATCAGAATTTCAGATAAACCATGAATACAATTTTAGTGTAATAATGTCCTAAATATTTCATGGGATATACTTACGTTAAAGCAAGCAAACAAACAAACAAACAAACAATTGCTCAAGCTGGGGCTGGTACACCCTGCATTTCGGAGAATCAGATTACAGGGAAGCACGTTTGCAAGTGAAAGAGAGGATAGCGAGGGGTTGGGTGAGCATTCTGAACTGGACAGACTGTGCAGCTCCATCCGTCTATGTTCGCTGCCTAATTAAGCCATGGAGGAGACAGAGACATGAAAGAGCGCTGCTCAGCTTGCTGTGTCCATCGTTCACACTTTCCCCAGGTTGCTTTACCTAACACCATTCATTTACTAAGCTAGATGACTGCCAACGGCAATATTTACAGGGGATCTGGATCTGGCTGCTTCGATGAAAAGAATGATCACTCTCTCATGTCTGCTCCTAGCCTGGCCTTATTTGTGGCCCCAGAGCAGGTGCTGTCTAAAATTTATGTTTATTTTCTTTAGTAAAACTTTATTAAAAACATGCTTTTCTTCTTCACCCTAAGGCTGAGTTCTTCCTATTTTCTTATGTTGCTGAGTCTTTTCATAAGCCCCATGATTTTTGTGCTCCTGACCCCCTGATTCATCTGTAAGTGAAACGTAAGCAGGTCTGGCATTTCCCCCACACAGGTCTGAAGATTGTACTTAGATGGGTTGGTCAGTGTGTATTCACACAGACCCAGGGTCCTAGGGATGGAGAAGGTGCTGGCAGAAGTAATTCCTCTGTTGGGTGGCTCCATTGCAGCAGGCTCAGCTCTCGGCCTCTTTCCCATGGTGGAAGACCACACAACCATGCCAAGCTCATGCAACCACATTGGGAAGGATGCTGGCCACACTGCTTCTGCCTCTGCATGGTCTCCTGCATGCACCTACCTGGGAACGTTCATCAGTTTCTTGCTGCTTCACCAACTGTGGATGCCTAATGAAGTGGACTCCCTGAAAACACACGCCCCTCACTTGATGGTCTGTTCCCTCCTTGTGTCCCTTCCCCTCCAAAGTGGGGCATGATGGTGGGCTCTAACCTGATATCTGCTCTCATTAACGCCTTTCTAAGTGCACATGTCTAAAACCTCCAATCAAACTGGCTGAAGAGAAAATGAATATTTTTTAGGATGCATTTTCTGGTCCCTACAGAAAATAAATGTTTGCATTGATAGCTGCTTGTCATAGGTCCCAGAAAACACTTTTGTTCAGACCAACTTACAGAACAATCTCATTCATGTAGAAAATCTCTCATGATATAAATAAAAGCCAGAAGAAAATAGTAAAGCATATCCTGAGCAAGATCTTGAACTAAAACCACATTCCTACTCCCATTCTTTATGGATCAGTGTATGTAATCAATCCACAAAGCTGAGGACAAGTTGAAATATGTTAATATGTGAAATTACTTTGAGGATGTGTGATAGTTTTCTTCTTTTGAATTTGAATATAAAGGAAGAAGCCTGTCGATTTAAAAATAGGACATATATTTTTGCTTGCCTGACCCCATTAGAAGTTCATCCATATAATTCGAGGAGCACTGAATTGTTATCTGATTCATGGTAGAGATGAGTCTATTACTGCCATTAGACACGCTGACCCATGCGAATGAGACGGTGTCCTGTTGCTCTGTATTGGGAACTTGAGTACATTAATATCATCAGGCACTATTAAAGCAAAAGCAGTGCTTCATAATGGGGACAGCAAAAATGTGTACCTCACATTCTAGAAGCTTGTAGTCTAGTTGGAAGGAGAAGGTATGTGTATAGAACATCAGCAATATAAGGAAATGTTTAGCCATGTAGCTAGTAAGTATGCATGTTATATATTTGATGCAACATAATATAATGTATCTGTGTTGGGTGTGTGTGGAGCAGTCATATCAGATGACATTACAGAGTAGAAGTCTCTCTTTTCTCCCCCTTTCCTTTCTGCTCACCACCCTTCGAATTCTCTCCATGAAAGCTCTGGAAGTCATCTTCATATAAAACAAAAGTCTTCCTTCAATTCAGCACTTGGGGCATCCCACCCACGGGTACCTCAGGCTGGATCTTATTTCAGCTCATCTTGAGCTTCCAGTTATGGTCATGTCCACTGAATGATGCTTGCACCGCATCTTCAGAACTTAATCTAACACTGAGTTTTTTTCCAGGTGTCACTGTGTTTCAAAGACTAGCAGAGTGTTTTTCATAATGACCCTTACAATTGTTAACTCACCATTTGTATTATGTTCTGATAACACAAAGGCATAAAATCTTAGAGGTATAAAACATCACTGCGAAGATTGATTTCCTTTACGCTATGCCTCCATTGGGCATCAGTCTGAGGACTCTGTGTCACGTGTGGCCCACCCCAGGACTCTGGCTATGGTGGCATGGAGGCACAGGTGTTCACAGCACAGTGAGAGAGAGACCACGGTGAAGAATACACAAGCCTCTCTTGAGCTCATTTCTGTGGCTGAGCCACATCACATGGCTATATTTAACTTCAGGAAGGCTTGGGAGGGCAATCCTACCACGATACTGGGGGATGAGAAAGCCAGACAGAATGTATCCTGATGACAATCACGCTCAAATGATCACCCGTTGCAGAATGTGCCGTCTCGACTTTCCACACCCCTTTCCTCACCTGAGTAGGAAGGCAGATAATTGATTCCTCAGGACAGTGCAGCCACCTTGATGAAGTAAGAAGTGGAAAGACAAGGTCCTGAGCTTGTTTTCAGTGTCTTGGATCTCGTGCAGCTGTGATGGGCACAAACGGTCACAATGACCTTGTGTCTAATGAGGGTACCCAGAATAGCAACCCAAGTCATGGTCCTCAAAGGCTGCAGCTGTGAGGGCCAGGAAGACGGGGCTCATGGATCTGGGCTACAGAAGGGAGTCAAGGTTCTCTTGCAGAGGAATGTGGATTGGGGACCGGTCATTGTGTGGTTCTGAAATAGTAACCAGAAAGAACTGACCCCATCTGTGAGATTTTGCAAGCAAGCATGTGAGAGGCATTTGACAAAGGAAGGAAACAATGGAAGTTTCTGCTAAATTTCATCATCTCTCTTGAAATCACTGTAATTGTGGTTTCAAGATCCCTGAATGACCCCTTTTTGTCATCACCTGCCTCTGATTAATCGACAGCAAACAATGACTCAAGCTGATAAATTGGGCCGGATATCCTGCCCTAAAATTAAATAGAAAACAAAATAATTTGGTGATGTGATCATCCTGCCAGTGGGGATTAGAGGATACGCCTTACTGCCCCCAGTGTGGCGACGGTTCTCAAAACTGCCTATGGCCTTGAAGACCCTCTTCTTTTATGTATTTTTGAAACTAAATGCAGTCACATGCACTTTTGCCAAGTCCAAATTACAACAATTCTCAGTGCAGTGGATGGGTATCACGCAAAAAATCCTCTCAGGACAAGTGTTTCACTGTGGAATACATAAGGGGATTCTCACTGGCGACACCATGCTTATACCCTTGCAGGAATTCTTTTCTAGGTCTCCAAAAATGTTCATTCAGTTTGCTTCACAGTTTTTTTTAATTCCTAGTAGACTAGCTGTTTGTCCATTAGATCATTTGCATCAATAAATGCCTCACACTGGTTACCTACAGCTTTAATTTCCCATCATTTTAAAACTCTCTGAAGCACATTGGATGTCATTATAGGTTAAATTTCTTCTCTAAGAGAAAATGATTTAAAGTCACAGAGGTGATCTGGACTTGTGAAATCAAAGTTGAATTTCATATAAGTCAGAAGTTTTATAAAGAGAGACAGAGAGACAGAGAGAGAGAGAGAGAGAGAGACCTGTTTAGCTTGGTTGTCCTTTTCTGGTGACATTCTCTTGAGTCCTAAAGCAGTCTTTTTGGAAAAAAAATTCCTTTTCTGTAAAAACTATTGTCACAACTTACACATGACGTCCAACAAGTCAAGTGCACCAGTCCATTCTTTTCTAAGCTCTTTATGGCCTCTTCAAAAATTATAAAACTGTTTTAGAAAAACAGCACACAGTTTCCTGTTTTAAGGTCGTGCTTTTCTCTATTCTCATTCTCAAAGTATTTCCAGAAAAAAGAATGATGCTCTTCGTGCCCTGCACTTTGGAAATATGATTTTACAGTAGGCTGATGTCTTAACATATTTTTATGGCACTTTGGGAGTTCATGCCTAAGATGTCTATCTCATTTCATTTGTAAGTAAGTAAGAAAGGAAAACTAAAACATATCAGGTATTTTGGCAAATGTCTGGGAAACTAAAACTTGCCTAAAAACCTTCAGGATGGAAGCCTCTGTGTCATAGATCAACACGTCACATTCTTCTTCAGCAAAGTCGAGCATATAGTGTGCACTACTATAATCACTATTTTCTTTGGTAAGAATTTATACGCTGAATGGAATTTGTCGAAATTTATGTTTGCATGTTGGCTGAACATGCAAATAGATGAGCAAAATTTAATTGGTATTTTGACAAGATGCAAATACAAAATCTGTCTTTTTTTGTGGCTTATTAAATTCTTCAACAAAGTCAAGGAAACAATTAGAAACCCCATGTTTTAAAGTGAACTACCTCAGAGCCAGGGAGAACATTTTTCTGTAGTGATTTTGACACATCATTTGGTATATTGGAGAAAGCATGATCAATGGTAAAAGCTCATAGACTCAGTTCTACAGGTCAAGGGCCAATGCATCTTTTATCAAAATTTCTTCCCCCCCACCCCGAAGGACATGTTAGTTACTGTCTCTGAAATAGAAAAACGTAGTTTTGCTCAGTTTTCTAGCACAATCAAGGGAATGGTGTGAAAACATGTGTGTGTTTGTGTGGTATGCCAACCTCATTTGGTGGTCACTATTTTCACCTGAGCTTTGGTATCTTCTGGGAATCAAAGATATTTCTGACTAATTTAGAAGTGCTGGCTTGTTTCCTCCTGGACTTGGGAGATTTATTTTCCATATATGCTCTCACATACCCTTTTCTACCATGCCCGGTCCCAAATTATTTTCTGCACCATGAGTAGTATGCTTTTGGCTGATCATTTGCTTTGCTAATATAATTGCATTTATCTTTCCATCTTCAGTTTAAATAGCCCAGTAAACTAATTCTCTTGAACTTGTTGGTCATATATGGTCATGCTGTTGTTGATACGGCTATTTTTTAAAATCATTTTTATTATCTAAACTCTTAGATAAGCCTAGCCCCAACATTCATGGGGTTGAAAATTCAAAATTAAACTGTTACTACCTTGACACAAAGAACACCAGTTGATCCATGAACAGGTAGAGTGAATGAAGGACTGGCAACACACTTGATGATGCACATTTGGTTCCATCACTTTTGGTCTCTATTTTGAGAGCAGACTTGAGGGCTTTGTACTTTCCCCCTAAGCTTCCATACTTATCATCAAAAATCAGGATAATCTCTGTCATGGGAGAGGGGTTTTCTGGGATGTGGGGCTTATCATGCTAAAATTGAGACAATTCTGGATAGACTGGGATGGTTAGCTACCCTAAGAGCTACAAGATGGAAGAGAGCTACTCAGTGTACATCAGGCCTAATTGAGGACTAAGTCTGCATGGTGACAAGTCACTAATTACCCAGGGTTAGTCTGTTGGAGAAGCTGATGCTGTCACCCTTACTAAAGCCGAAGACCTCTTCCCATGGCCTTTCTCCATGCCCAAGCAATCCATGTAGACATGGCTATTATTCAGGAAGCAAAACCCAAGACGAGAGTCCCTGTGTTTAAGCCAGAGGATGTTGTTGAGTAAGAGAAATATATGTCCCCAAGCTCTGGGATAGTCTGTGTACCTTCTAACTGCCATTTCTTTCAACCCCAAGGAGAAATGAAGCAACCTGGGCTAGATGTGATAAATTATACTCACGTAAAATAAGCAGGTTTAATAAATCATAAGAAACTTTTACCCAAGGTGGCTGTACTGTGAATTACAGTGGAGCCGACAGCCTGACATTTCACACACCTTAAATTAAGAATAATGGGTTCTTTTTTGGTCATTCACACAATAGATAATATAAAGTATTAGAACAAAAATGGATTTTATAGATGATTGAATCCTAATTCCTATAATTTACTTCAAACGTTTATTGAGTGACTTCTGGGTTTTAAAGACTAAGATAGACCTTGAGGATTTAGATTTAAATGATGCTCTATCCCTTTTCTATTTGTCTTTTTTTTACTCTTTCTCATATATACATATATATGAGTGCCAAAAAATATTTGTGGTGCCCAAAACATGTATACATATTTTAAGTATGACGTTCTCTCAAAAGATGGCGTTAATCAAATGAAAGCTGGTGTTACCATGTGACAGGCTGAACAGATAAAATGGTAGAAGCATGTCTGAACAAACATCATACCACATTTTGCTACTATAATTTAATTCAACTTGGAAAAGTAATACATAGGTAATATCTCTTAAAATGTGTATACGTTTTTGGCACCCCTGGTAAGTTTATATGAATATACATATATTTCTGTGTATGCATAGTTAAGGTAAAATTCACATGATATAAAATTAGCTGTCAATTGTTTTCAGGTTAACCATTAAGTGTCTTTTAGTATATTTACAATGTTGTGCAACCATAACCTCTATATAGTTCCGAGACGTTTTCATCATCCCCCAACACAGCTCTGTACCCATCAAGCAATCATTCCACATTCTCTCCCTCCACTCAGCCCCACCCAAACACTAATCCATGTTCTGTCTCTGTATATTTATCTATTCTGGTCATTTCATATAAGTGGAATTCACGGTATGTGACCTTTTGTGTCTGGCTTTCCTCACTTGCATAATGTTTGTCAAATTCATCAATATTCCACCATGTTTTCAAGCACAAACTTGGACGTGAAGGTTTATTGTAGTGCTATTAGCGCTAGCATTACCAAAAGGTGAAAACAACACAAATATCCATCAACTGGTGAATGACTAAACAGAATGCATTATATTCATATCATGAAATATTATTCAAGTAACTCATTTTTTAAGTGAAAGAGCAATACATAAAAAGATGATTTAGATAAATTTGAATACTTCTAACATTAAACATGGGGTGCTATGTTAGGTTGGAGGAGGAATACTAAATACAGCCTAAGGCTTCTGAGAGATAATTTATATCTTCACAGTAATTTCAGTGGGAGGAGCACAGAATTGTGCCAACACAGAAGGCAAGTTTTAATCTTATTTTTCTCCCACAGTGCTGGGCTGTAATGTTTGGACCCCTCTTTTATTGTTGAAACATTCTATTTTCACATTTCTCAAGTATCAAATGCAATCCTGATCCAGGGAGAGGGTACAAGTGTCAAATAGTATACTTTTGCTTTAGAATGAAGTGTTATAGACCTCAAGTTTGGAATATTTGTGGTGCAAAAAAATTTTAAGACTACTATGTTAATATTGATAATATTAAATCTATGTCAAAATGATGCATAATCTAAACCTTTGTTAGCATATTAATATATAAAAAGCTTTAACAAATCAAAAAGCACACACAAGCACGCACACATGCACACACACACACACACACACACACACACACACAGAATATGAAAAGACATTTTCACCAAAGAACAAATGCATATAAGCAATGAACTGATGCAAAAATTGTCAACTTTTCTGGAACCAAAGACAAACAAGGTATAAAGACATGATCATTTTTAAAAATGAAAACAAGTTCATGTTTAAAAAAAGATTGCCAGGGAATACACTTTCATAAGCTGTTGGCTAGGCTAGCTTGTCAATTAGTATAATTTTACAAGCATTTTCCCAATATGTGTCAACGTCTTGAAAATTTATAATCTTTGATCTTATGTTTCACTTCTTGGTTTTAATCCTCTTAAATTAACCACATAGGTTTGAAAAGATACTAGTACTTTTTTTTTTACTTCTGCTTTGTTAAAACACTGAAAAATTGGTTACCATCTTTTATTCTATCTGTGCAAGATAAGTTAATCAGAATTTGTGAAGTGGTAGTTTTGAGAGATATCTAGCATGCAGACTTGTTTCCTATGGCCAAGTCAGTGATTTAACACAAATAGCCTAAATTAATTCAGTTGTTTTCTTACATGGAGTTCTAAAATTTTAGCATATCTTGGAAGATGAGAATACCTGGTATCACTGACTTTAGACATGCTTTTTATTTTATTCATTTATTTATTTTTTGAGTTGGAGTCTCACTCTGTCACCCAGACTGGAGTGCAGTGGCCGCTCCCGGCCAGCGCAGCCTCGACCTGCTGGGATCCGGCGATCCTTCCGCTCAGCCTTCCAAGTAGCCAGAACTACAGGCGCGTGCTACCACGCCCAGTATAGACATGCTTTTTAAATAATTACTTCTAAGTAGCATTACCCCTTCTAGACTCAGTATCAATTCCTTATTTCTCCACAGTATCCACCTCTCTTTATTGTATTTTATCAGTGCCCTTCAGTATTTA
>CAUYQG010049460.1:0-91433 GCA_963574415.1 Tarsius wallacei | reverse complement strand
TGATATAATCACACATCTCTTATAGGCTTTGTTCTTTCTGAGTCTTCTTTCTATGTTTTTTTTACAGATTGATTTAATTCCATGTTCTGGTCTTCAAGTTCTGAGATTCTTTCTTCAACTAGATTTAATTTGACTTTCCATGCTTGTCATCTTATTATTTATTTACTGGGTGGAATTTTTTATTGCTAAGTTCTTTCAGTGTTGCATCTTGTCTTTCTTGAGTCCTATTCACTCTTTACAGCCATTCCCTAATCCCTGTCATATTCTGGGGACAGTCTTTGGTGACTTTCATTGTTTGGGTACCAAGGTCTGATTTTTCAGGAGTTTTGCCTTTGGTACACTTGAAATCACCTGAGGTTTTCCTTTGGCTTTTCCTCATTTGTGATAGATCTCTTGTTTTTCCCTTTAGTTCTGTTATTCAGTGTCAGTGAGAGAGACTTTCCCTTCTGACGTTTGTTCAGACCTGTATTCTTCCCTGAACCAGGCTCTGGATTTGTTCTATTTTGAAATAGGATGGTGGATGGAAAACTTTGCTGTCCCTTTAGCTTTCATAATTCGAATAAGGTGGGGGGTGGGGGGCTAGGAATCTGATACCACTTGCTAATTAAGATGTTCACTTATTGTGGTATGTGTTCCTTGAGACCCACTCCCCACTACCACTCTATATGACCATGCAAAGCAGAAACCAATGCAAAAGCAATTGAACACATACACAGACACTCCAAAACAAACTGGAATAACAACAAAGTGAAACAAAACAATCAGCAACAAAAAGACCCCCCAAGAAAACTAAACACACACACACGTGCTTAGCACAAAGTAAATAGAGAAGAAACACAGAAAGACTGAAGGGGGGGAAGGGGGATTCAGGTCGAACCCTCACATATCTATTGACATTTCCCTTAAACTATAAAAAAATGAATATAAAAAAACCCCAGAAGAACAAAAGAACAAAAACCAACAACCACAACAAAATTGAAAGATGAACACTCAATCATTCACATACACACAAAAACAGAAAACAACAAAAGAAGAAAGAAACAGAAAAAGAAAAAAATTAAAAAAAAATTTTTGAGGGGGTATGCAGATCAAACCCTCACATACAAATTCATGAACAAAGAAAAAATATTTTAAAAATAGATGAACTAACTAGCAAACAGTCAAAAAAAGTGTTTTTTAAATGGAAAAGTAATTGAAAATTTTAAAAGAAAAACAAACAAACAAACAAACAAAAAAACCTGCCCTTTTGTGGCAGGCTCTGTAATTGTTCCTCTACTCAGTTCTCTCCTGCAGAGCCACCTCTTTCACTCTCTTTTCAGGGAATGAAGCAGGGAAGGAGGAGGGACAGTGGAGATGGGTGGGGCTGCAGGCTTCCCCTCCCATTCTCATATAGTCAGGGAGATCTCTGGTGGGGAGGTATGGGACTGTCTCTTCCCCAGGTATGTACTCTCACTGGGGTGCCACAGCCAGGCCTACCCTGGAATGGAGCTCTCCTATTGCAACTGACATCCAGGCTCCGCCTGGGTTTGTCCCACTCAGTCGTGGCCCAGCTGTGTGGGTCTGACGTTCAGAGGATTGCTGGGAAGGAGGGGGTTTGGGTCAGCTCCAGAGTCACCACTGATCTCTTTGGAGTTCTTCCTCCTCCTTTTCTGGCCACATCCTTTGTCCTACAGCTGGATCAGGGTAGGGGGTGGGGCGCCTGGAACTCAGCACTCCTGAGGTCACTCTGAAGTTTGTGCTCTGGGGATATTCCCTTTGGGTCACGATCAAGCCCTGAGTAGTTGGTTCCACCAGTCACAGAGATCAGATCTGTTGGTCCGTAGTGAGCAAGTCAGAGCACTTTCCTGCCCTGCCTCCAATATGGTGGTGGGTGCCTCTCTTGTCCTCTTCCGTGGGAACTTGCCTCTGGACTCTGTCTGCAGCCCCTTCTAGCACCCTGCAGGTGCTGAAGTGATGAGGCAAAGCCCAGAGCAGTCTCTCTCCTGCTTCATTGGTGAGGGAGCGCCTGGGGCAATAGTGTTTCCCTGCCACTTTTCCAAAGGAAAAGTTTGGAAAGAACAATGTTGCTCCACTTCTGCAATCCAGGAAAGAGCCAGGGATGAAGTAGAGAAACTGTAGCACCTGCTGTTGCACAAGGAGTCTGGCGACCTGCTCCCGAGTCCCACTTAGTCTCTTCCAGCGTTTTCTTGCCAGGGAGGGTTTGTTGATTTAAAAAAAAAAGGAAAGAAAGAAAAGAGAAAATGGCGCTCGGCTTCTGTGTCCCGGGAATCACTAGAGTCCAAGCCCAGACGCTGTGGTACCAGCCGCTGCACCAGGAGAGCCCTGGCTGCTAGCTCCCTAGCCCTCCCTCAGTCAGCCACCCACATGCCCACTCACACACCCACCAGCCCATACACAAAATTTTTCCGACACTCACTCACTCATATGGGGACTCGCATAGTCTGACTGGCTCTGCCTCCATCTTCCCTGCCTCCTGAAAATTGGATTTTAATTGTTATATAGCATTCCTTAAAATCTCTTGTACACGTATTACATACCTCTATAGCTCCCCCTGACATCTTCCTTCATCAACCAAATTTGTTTTATTCAAAAGTGGAGCTCAGTTGCTATCTTCTGGCAGCTTCCTATTCTAGAATAATCCACTGGATTTCCAGAGCACTTTGACTTTATCCTTTTCTCTCTCAGGACGGCAGGCACTCCACACTTTGTCTTATGTTTTTCTATATACTGAGAGCTTCTCCCAGGTAAGGAACTTCTGAATCAACTCTCTGGCCAGCTCAGCACAGAGCTTGGCATACAGTAGACACTCAATAGGGACTGCAGAAACACAATTTGTAAATCCACGAATTACTCACTGTTGCAGAGAATCCTAGTTGCCCATCAAAATCCGTCCTCCCCTTCTCTGGATACACAGTTGGACTACACTTCCCAGACTTCCTTGCATTACATGTGGTCATGTGACCAGTTCCTGCCGATGGAAGAGAAGTGGGACTTTTGTGAGTTGCTTCCAGAGCAGGCCCATGGAATCCTCCCATGTGTATTTTTTTTCTCTTCTTGTTGTTCGGATGCTAGATGCAGATGAGGATGAGGTCCCAGGGATGGTGAAGCCCAAGAAGGAAGGACTCTGGATTCTTGAATGACGCTGGAGGAGAGCTGTCCCCAGTCTGAGCCAGGGTAGGGGCACAAAATGCAGGGTTATGCCATTAAATATTGGGGGTTATCTGGTTATTCAGCGTGAACTAATACATCTTCTTAAAAATCGATTGCAGGTGGCGCGGGGGTGGGGGAGGGGAGGAGGGAAAGTGGAAGGAAGGAGAGAAAGGGAGAGAAAAAAAGAAAAAAAGACTGCAGGATTCACTTAAACTGTCATCTCTCCAGCACATTTTTTTTTTTTTTTTGAGATGGAGTCTCACTCTGTCTCACAGACTGGAGTGCAGTGGCCGCTCCCGGCCACGCAGTCTCGACCTGCTGGGCTCCGGTGATCCTTCCACCTCAGCCTTCTGAGTAGCCGGAATTACAGGTGTGTGCTACTACGCCCAGCTGATTTTTGATTTATTGTAGAGATGAGGTCTCGCCAAGTTGCCCAGGTGGGTCTCGGATCCATGGGCTCAGGCAATCCATTCACCTCAGCCTGCCAAAGGATTACAGGCTGAGCCACGGAGCCCGGCTTCTCCAGCACATTTTAAATAACTGAAGTGGATTTGGCCTTGTCACTTTTACCCCTCTATTTTGACCTTGATCTGGGTGCCTCAGTTTGAATGGCATGTCCCTGCCCTCCAGGAGCTCACAGTCTGGAGGGAAGAGGGACAAAGCCATGAAAATGGATGTAGGCAGAAGAAAAGAGCAAGTGTTGTGTTGAAGTGAAGCAGAGAACTGCAAGGGAAGGAGGGGGACTGTTCATGGGGGGGACGTCTAAAAAGGCCTCACTGAAATGACATTCCTCCTTGGTGACCAGGCCTGTCTCTGCCAGGATAGCCAGGTTGGGGATGGGCCTGGCATGAGGCTGGCCTCTGGACAGGCAGGGACAGGAGGCACAGAAGCCCAATCCTTAGAGGGGAGCCCTGAGAGGACAGTGAGGACGGGACAGACCTCTGACTCTGCTGCCCACCTGCCTCCCCCCAGTGCTATCTCCTCCATCCTGGGCACCTGGCTGGACAATTACTCCAGTGATTTCTGTCAATCCCCAGAGATTCCCTCTCTCAAAGTGCAGGGGCCTGGACCTGGAGCACCTGCCCACCTTCTCCTGGCTTAGCTGGGGCACCCAGAGCCCACCGAGGCAGAGTTCGAGGGTGGGGAGTACTTGGGTGGATGCATGTGAGTGTGTGGGAAGAGGACAAGGCTGGGCTTTCAGAGGCTACAGTAGCAAAGAAAATCTCAGTCCAATCATGAGGCGGACTTCAGTCTGGGAAGACTTCCTGGGTGTGGAGTCTTGCGCTGGGCTTCTCTGAAAGGCACAGGGAAGCTTTGTGCAGGTGGAAGGAAGGCACATGGGAAGTCAATTATGTTGGTGATCTTTTCTCATCTTGCAGCTCCAGGGGCTGTTTCAGCTCAAGCTCTAAAACCACCTCAAGAACATGTGCCAGCTTCCTTGGAGCTCCAGCTCCATCACCAACTCCAGCTCTGTTAACAAGCTCTGGCTTCATCACAAATCCAGCTCCAGGACCAGCTGCATCACAGCTCCAACTTTGTCAGAAACCCCGCTCCGGCTCCAACTCCAGCTCCACTGCCAGCTCCTTTGCCAGGTCCCCCTCCAGCTCTAGGGCCAGAGCAGACTCAAGCAACAGCTCTAGGTGAAATCAGCAGAGCTGCAAGCAGCAGCAGGCCAACTTAGCAATGGCTCCCGAGCTCCTGCCAACTCCATCAGCAGCTCTGACCCCAGAGCTAAGGCAGCCTCAGCAGGAGACTAACTCCAGCTTTGGAGACACTGTGGCCTCTGCCCCACATCCAGAGCCCAAGCCAGCACCAGCTCGAGGTCTAGAGGCCATAACAGAGCCTGATCCAGAAGCAACTCTGGAACTACAAACACCATCTCCCCAAATCTGGACCTGGAGCTCTGGGCAGCCCTGCCCTCTCCACCAGTGCATTGGGGTTAATTTTGGTTTTTCTCTTTCATAGTCTCAGGGGTTGCTGTATTTTATCTTGTAAATTTCACCTCAAATATAATTTAATGTTTTCAACTTTCTACAACGTACAGTTCAGTGGAACATAGTACTGATATTACGCGACCATCACCATGCTCCAAAACATTTTCTCCAACCGTGAACCCATTAAGCAGTCACTCCCCATTTTCCCACCCCCTGGGCCCTGGCAGCCACTAATCTTTCTGTCCCTGTAGATTTACCTATTGTAGATTTTTCATATCAGTGCATTTTTATATATCCTTTTATGTTTAGCCACATAATATATGAGGAGACTGATTAATTTTTGTTTTTTATTTTGATAAAAATAACTTAAAAGAGAAACCCTAGAGAAATCAAAGATTATGTGTAAAAACTGAAGCCCGTATACTAAATATTTGCACAATCTTGAGGCAGAAACTGCTTTTCTATGATTGAGGAGTCAGCAGTCACCAAGGAGATGACTGGCTCCTTCTCTAGCCAGACTAGAAACAAGAAAAATGTTGCGAGCTGGAAAGACAGACCCTACACTGGGAGAGTGTGCTTTATAACCCACGACCAGAGAAAGGGTTAATGTCCCAGTGGTACAAAGAACTCTCAGGAATCACATTTTTTTTTAAAAGGGACAAAGGATGAACCCCTGCAATTCAAAAGAGAAGCAACACAGACAGCCAGTAAAGGGCAGAGAGACGCAACCTCCCTGACAATGACATGCGTGAATGTACATGTTTTGAGTTGCCATCTGTCCCCATCAGGCTGGCATGTTTGTGTGCTGGTGACAACCAGCACTGGTAAGAATGTGGGGAGCAGAGGCCCCTGCAGATGCCCTGGGAGATGTGTCATGAATGCTTTTCTCTCAGAGAACCATTTGACAGCATCTATAAAGTTCTAAACCTCTGTCTCTGCACCCAGTAGTGATAATGCTGGAAATTTATCCCATAGAAATTGTTGTACAATGTTTCAAGGTATGTTTTTAAGAAGGCTCACTACAGCACTGGTTAAGATAGCAAACAATTGGAAACATTCCTGGCATCCATGTGGAAGGGATGGATGAAAACTCTCTGGTCCAGGTGAACCTGGGAATACCATGCAGCTGTGAGGTGGGTGTGGCGGGTCTCTAGGTGCCCTTGTGAAGAGAACAAGGAAACTGTTATGTGAAACAGCATGTTGACAGTCTGCACTGAAGATCTTGTTCTTCAGAGCTACATACAGATGGTGGAAACACACATGCTCACATATATGTCAATGAATGTGTGCGAGAGAGGGAGATAGACTGACAGAGACAGAAAGAGAAATTAGAGCCTGAGAGATGCAGCCAAACCGCTAATGATCAGATTTCGTGGGTGAGACATTCAGAATCTTTTATTTCTTCTTTACGGGCTACCTACATATTGTTATAATGCTCACATTATTTTTATAATAGTGAAAAGATCAACATCATATTCAATACTGTCCTTTCAAAACTCACCTATTCAGCAATGTACGTTACCTCATTTTTATTTTTAGACATTTTATTATAAAGCCCCCAAATTTAATATAGTAAAATAAAGAGTTAAATATGAATGAACAATAAAATAAAGGACATAGTCCTTCCTCCTGGACACAGTGATCTTCCAGGAGGTACTCCTCCCTCTTGTACTGGCCCCCTCTGTACAGACCTGTGCACACGTGGGAGCTGGGTGGGGAGCACTTCAGGCCTGAGCACATCTACAGTCTCCTGTCTCCACAGGTCACACTGCCATCACTCCTCCATCTCTTGTGAGTCTCCAGTGGTTGTGTGACACAATTTGCTCAGCAGACCCTGCTGCCTACTGAACAGATTATTTTCAAAATTTCACTCCCATAGGGTGCTGATGGGAATAGCCACATCCTCGAATCTCAATTTTTAGGATGGATTTTTAGAAGTGGAATTTTGGGGGTCAAATTCTTCAGCTGGGCTTCTCTCATAGTCAGTGGAATGTTTTCTGTCTCGGGGAAGGCATGTGGAGGCAGTCATTTTGGTGGCCACTTATCCTCTTGTAGCTCCAGCATCAGCTTTCGTGTCAGCTTTAAAACTAGCTCCATGGCAGCCACCAGTCCTGATGCCAGCCCCACTACCATCTCCAAAGACAGCATGAGCTCTAGCCGCAGTTGCAGCATCAACTCTTGTACAAGTTCTGGTGTTAGAGTCATTTCTGGCACCAGAACCAGAAGCAGAGCTAGTGCCGGCTACACAGCCGCAGCCAGCTCCAGCACCAGCTCTTGTAATAGTTCCTGAATTGGGCTCAGCGCCGGTATCAGGGCCACTTCCAGATTTAGATTCAGTATCATCTCCGGTGCTCGAGTCAGCTCTAGTGTCAGCTCTACCATCAACTCCAGAGCTGCCACCCATTCTAACGCCAGCTCTAGCAAAAGTTTCAGAGCCACAACCAGCTCCAAAACCAGAGCTAGCATCATCTCCACAGACAAAGTCATCTCCAGCTATTGTGTCAGTGACATTTCTAAGAGTCCCAGCTAGCGCCATCCCTGAGCCAGCTACATCGTGATGTTCAAAGACAGGGGAGGCTCTATCACCAACTCCTGTCCAAGCTCCAGCAACAGCTCTCGTGCCAGCTCTAAAGCTGGAACCAGCTTCAAACCAATCCCAGAACTAAAGCCATCACGAGGCTTAGAAAGAGCCAGTTCCAGCAACAGCTATAGAACCAACTTCAGAATTAGTTGTCTGCTCCAGGGGCAGAGTGAGAGACGGTGGCAAGTAAGTAGCTAGAATCAACTCCAACCATCTCTATCACCAGCTTCAGAGTTTGTGGAGGCTAAAGTAACTCCATCTTGGATGTTAATCTGCCATGTTGACTTATGATTAATCCCAGTTTCGGGTATGCCTCTAGAAAGAGCACATACTACCCTTAGGTCAAAACAACCTTGATGTTATCATAAACACATACTTATTATAACTCCTGCCCCTAAGCAAATTGCGGGCTGTGAGGCCCAGAACATTCTTGTCTTTCCCTGAGAGATGGACTTCTGTTTTATTACACATTCTTTCTGAAGCATGCATGCATACCCTTTTCTTGTGGTGCCTAAGTCCTGGGCCTGGGAGGGAGCAGCACAGGGATCTATCCTCTGGCCACCGCCCAAGGCATGGTCTGTCCACAAGTCCCTATTCAATGTTGTTTTCTGAGAAACTGGATTTGTCAGCCTCTTTCTTTGGCCTCTCAGCTCTAATGGCCTTTGGGCATAAGTTTGCATAGACCCCCTCACTGCAGAAGAGAGAGGTTGCCAGCTCTGGTGCCCTCCACAAAACTAGAACCAGCTTCAGAACTAGAATCTGCTGCAGTACCATTCCTAGCACGAAAACCTGAACTACAATCAGCTCCAACCCAGTTCTACTGCTGACTTCCGCTCCAGGTCCTGCACCAGCTATAGTGCCTACTCTATAGTAAGAAACTGCTCTAACACCGATTCCAGAGATAAAGCCAGTGCCAGCTCCATCCTGACGACCAACCCCAGCACTAGCTACAGGGCTAGAGGCCATGTAGGTTACACAGCTAGAGGAGATTCGAGAACCGTAGTTAGCGCCAACACCAGAGTTTGAACCAGCCACGGTGCTAGAGCGAACTCCTGGACCAGTTCTGACACCATCTCCAGAGGTAGAACCTCTTAGCGACTAGTTCCTCAGCCAGCAGTTCCACAGTGAGAGCCAGCCCGAGCTCTGGCACTTACTCTGGGGTTAAAACCAGCTCCAATGCCAGATCACAGCTAGGGCCAGCATTAGCACCCTCTGCAGAGAGAGAGAGAGAGCCAGCTCCAGGGCCAGATCCAGAACTAGAGACATCACCAATTCAGGAGCCACAGCCAGTCACAGCAGCAGCTTTAGCAACGGCTCCAGCATCCAAGATGGGGTGACTCCAGAGATAGATCCAGTTCCTAAACCAGCTCTAGTACTATGGCTGGATGACAGCCAGCTCTGACACTCTCTCCAGATCTAAACCAAGATCTCAGTTCAGAACTAGAGCCATCTTTAGCACCAGGCCTTGCATGAGGCCCAGAGGTAATGCCATTTCTTCTCCTAGCTTCAACGCCAGGCCTCGGGACAGAGCCAGCAGTCTCTGACTCTAGAGCCAGTGTCCTCACCCACCGTAGAAATAGAACCCACACTATTGTTAGCTCCCGAGCTGGTTCCAAATGGAGAGCCATTGCCAAGCATACTCCGCCACCAACTCCAGAGCTGCATCCGGCTCTGGCTCCAAGCCCAGCGCTAGAACCCATGCCAGCTCCAGGCCCTGAACCAACTTTAGCAGTAGCACAAGGTCCAGCTCCAGAGCTCGATACAGCTCAAGAACCATCATTACCAACTCCAGAGAGAGACAGCTCTGTCGCCAACTCCTGCACTTGGTCCCGTGCCAGCTCTAGCATCAGTTCTCCATCCGGAACCTCCTCCAATTAGAGCCAGCATGAGAACCATAGCTAGAACCAGATCCACCACTAGTTCTGATGTCATCTAGAGAGGCGGAACTGGCTCCATTGCCAGGTTTAGAACCAGCTTCAGCCTCAGAGCTATAGACAGATGCCCGGCCAGAGCCACAGCGAGAGACAGTTTTTGTTTTTGTTTTAACTAACCCCAAAGCTAGAGCATCACTTCCAGAACCAACTCCTGAGATAACAGCCGGTACCAGCTCTAGAACCAGAGTCTTCTGTTCCTTGCTGTGAAAATCCTAATTCTTTTTTTTTTTTTTTTTGTAGCTGGTTATTGCTTTTTCATTTGCTTTCTGGTTACTTGTATTTTATGTTATAAACTTTGTATAAAGTTACATTTATTATTTTAAACAGTTTAAATTTATACAGTTCTGTGGTGCGGACTACATCCACTCTGCTGTGTACCATCACTACTATGCAGCTCCAGAGCGCATTCATGACCCCACAGAGGACCCCTGTACCCACGAAACAGTCATTCCCCAGTCCCTCTTCTCCTTGCCCCCTGATGACTGCTAATCTGCTCTATTTATTCACCTATTCTGGTTTTTTAATACAAGTGGAATCAACTGGGGTCTTTTCTGTCGTTGCTTCACTTAGCTGAGTATTTTTGAGTTTCATTTGCATTGTTTATGTGTCGGCATTTCCTTCTTTTTAAGCCTGAATAACACTCCGTGTATAGTTTATCCATTCATCTATTGGTGGACATTTGGGTTGTTTTTACCTTTTGGCTGTGGTGTATAGTCCTTCTGTGAATATTTGTGTACAGATAATTGTTCAAATACCTGTATTCAATTTTGAGGGGTATACATATAGAGATGAAATTGCTGAGTTAATTGGGAACTCCATGTTTAACTATAAATTTTTTTTTTTTAGTTGGAATCTCACTCTGTTGCCCAGGCTGGTGTGCAGTGGCATGATCATGGTTCACCGCAGCCTCGACCTTCTGGGCTCAGGTGATCCTTTTGCCTCAGCCTCTTGAGTAGTTGAGACTACATGCCACCATGCTCTGCTTATTTTATTTTATTTTTTGTAGCGATGAGTTCTCTCTATGTTGCCCAGGTTGGTCCCAAACTTCTGGGCTCAAGCCTTGGGCTCCCAAAGTGCTGGGATTACAGACATGAGCCTCTGCATCTGACCTGCATGCTTAACTTTTTCAGGAACTTTCAAACTGTTTTCCAGAGGATTTGTACCATTTTACATTCCCCCTAGCCTTGTATGATGAGGCTTCCAATTTTTCCGCTTCTTCACCAACAACTGCTGCTTTACGTTTTGTTTTTGCTGTTCAATTATAACCACCGTAAGGGGTGTGGAGTGGTCGCTCAATTTTGATTTGATATTCATTTCTCCCATATCTAATGCCTTTGACCACCCTTTGTGTGTTTGTTTGCTGTTCATAGATCTTCTTTGGAGAAATGTCTATTCAAGTCCATTGCCCATTTTTAGTTGAATTGCTTGTGTTTCTGTGCTTGAACTGTAAGAGTTCTTTATACTTTCTGGGTACACGATCCCTATCATATTGATCATTTTCCAATATTTCCTGCCATTCTGTGAATTGTCTTGTCACTCTCGAGAGTCTTTTGATGCACACAAGTTTTTAATTTTGTTGATGCTCAATGTATCTTTTTTTTTTTCTTTTTCTTTGACTGCTAATGCTTTTGGTGACGTGTCTAAGGAACTGATGTCCAATCCAAGGACATGAAGAATGGCCACTATATTTTCTTCTAAGACTTTTAGTGTCAGCTCTTAACTTTAGCTGTTTTATCATTTGGGGTTATCTTTTGTTTGTTTAAAGTTCAACTTCACTTAGTCATGCGCTCATAATTTTATGTGTCTGCATGTGTAAGGAGATACATCTTCTAGTTAGTGAATAATCTTATATCTGTTCCTTGCAGAGCATTTTATTATCTTCTAAATTATATTAAAAGAATAATAGCAAATATATATATATTTCTTTTAACATTTTCTAAGACGATAGAAGTTGTTGTGAATGCTGCTAGCCTGTGGAAGTAGAGAAGTGGAGTAACCTTATTATCTCAGGAGCCCCACACTGCCCTCTGGTGGCCTTTTACTTATTACTCCTCATCACCACTTCTAAAGACTTTGTGCCTGCCTTTCTTGAGATTTTTGCATTTGACTTCAACTTTTTCCCTCAAATAACATTTAAGTCTGGAGTTTAAAAATGTCAAGAAAGAAATGGAAGGATAAAAATAACTTCGACATATTTAATTCTAGCTTCTATATTTCAAGAGTCTGAATGTACAATTCTTCTAACCTGCCAGAACTCCTTGTTATGGCTTTGTAATCTTTTTTGAAGAAAGAGTGGTTTATTCAGCGTTTCATGTTGACAAGTACATACCACTCAAATTCCTAGACGTGTCAGTCTTTAAGTGTCTTTACAGCTTTTTGAAGTACAATTGATGTCACAATGAACTTCATCACATCAAAGTTTCAGTTTCATGCATCTTGAATATGTAAATGTCCATAAACCATCACTGCAATTAAGGTAATGTGCATGAACCCATGACCCCCAAAAGATTTTACTAACTTTTTTTTGTAAAAATCCACTGCTAGCTTGATGTACAGATAACTTCTGCTTGTCCCTTCATTTTCACTGTTCGCTTAATCCTGTCCAGTGAAGAAACAGCTTGACCTTTCTCCACTATACAGACAGGGACCCATGATGAGAGGCACAGCTATAGACAGATGTCAAACAGCAGGGACAGAGACTCATGAGGACTGTCCTGGAGGGGACGACTCTACCTTGAAAGCTTGTGTACACATAGGGCTTTGCAGATCTCTGATGGAAAAGCCTGAGAAGCATGGGTGGGAGTGGGTCTTGAGGGGGATGGACCAAGGGGCAAAATAAAAGTCTTGAATGGATCAAATCCATTAACGTGAGTGAGCTCACTACAGATCTGGACTTAAAGTATTGGCTTGACCACCTACCTGCTAGTTTTATTGATATTCTGGGCCCTATGGCGGCCTACTGTTACTATGGTCAGAAGGCTGGAATATCCTTTCCACAATGTTGGGGTGGTGGGGGAAGGAGTCAGAAGGCCTAAGGAGTCGGAATGCTGGGATGGATCTATGCTCTGCAGTCGGTTCAGCCATCCCTAATCATGCCTGCTGGGAGGAACCAGAGCCCATGACCTGCATCACGGCATTAAAAAGTGCGTTGGCAAGAAAGGCGCCAGCATCCTTGAAGCCCTCTGCGCGTGACTGTCCTTTCCTGCTGCAGAGGATGGTAGGGGATAGTGAAGTGTGTCAGAAGCAGGTGGCTCAACCCTCAGAGATGGGGTGTGTGCAGTCTCACAGTAAGCCACGAGGACAGGGTGGGAATTACAGAATGTGACCCACGGGGATATGTGGTGATGGGTCATTGATCAGGTGTCTCTAGAAATGAAATGGGTGGGCAGCCTACCAGGGAAATATTTCAGAGAGGGTTGTTTTTATAGTGAGGATTGCTGGCCTCTTAACCTAGTTATGAGACACAAGCCGGTAATCGATCAATTCTGAGCCCCTAGACTGAAGGAGGGATTGGAGCTCTTTGGGAAATGACCCCACAATGTGGTCTCAGGTGTGCACCATGCACCTTCCCCTCAGCTTCCCCAGATGTCCCCAAAGGCGAAGGTATTTACCAGGGTGACCACACTCTGGACAAAGGGAAATAGGTGCACACATCTTCTGGGGAATTTTGTAGACGGATTCTGAACATATCCTGGTTCCCAAAGACCAGAAATGCTACCTGGCCCCTCAGTTGGAGCAGGATTTTGGAGGCCTGAGAACAAGAGTCACTTTGGCCTGGGTTTAAGTTTGTTCAGTGGAACCGCAGACCCTCCTGTGGTTATATCCCCAGTTCCAGAAAGGATAATGAGAATAGGTGTATTTAGCAATGGTGGAATCCTCACATTGGCTTCCTGTGCCCAAGAATTTTGTTTGTTAGGGAAGAAAGTAGACGTCCCTGAAATTACCCTTCCCTGAGAGTAACCAAAGGCAACAACATATCCACGGGGGAGACTGGAGAGATGAAACACGTCACCAACCCTTGAGAGACACAGGTTTGTCATTTCTACTTTTGTTCCTTCTACCTGCCTCTGGCTACTGTACAGCTGGACAGGTCGTGGAGACTCATGGTAGATTTCCACAATCCTAATCAGATGGAAGGAACAGGAGCTGTGACCGTGTGTGGTATCTTGATGGGGGGCAGCCATCAGCCCCTCTGTCTTCCTAAGGATCAGGACTGGGCAGGCTGCTGCTGGGGGAGGGCCCAAGAATGACAAGAGACCCCTGCCCATGATGCCAACTGCCAAGAGTGGAGTAGTGTCCCAGGAAAACCCACAGCACCCTAAGCCCCACACTAAGCATGAGGTCACAGCAGCCAGCCTGTTTGGAAGGATTTGAATCCAGCCCAACTACTGACTGGAGGGTCTCAACTCCCCCCCTGCTGGCCTAGTAGAGATGCATCTACTGCTGATCATAAATTCTAGTTTCTGTGGTCTCTATTGCTCTTCTCTATAATTTTTAAAAGTGAGATGGGAAAATTCCTTTAAAGAAAAAAAAAAATACTCACTATTCCATGGCCGGTGATTTTCTTCACACTCAAGGAAAACATCAAGAAAAAGATCAATGTCTCTCTCTTCACCAGATAATTTATTTTATTTTTACAATTACAAGTGGCTTATTTTTAGATTAACTTTAACATTCTTCTTCAAGCACCCAAATATTCCACTACTATCCTTTTCCCCCAATTTTCCTAGATAGGTGAGGATGCTGTTTTCTGGGCTAAGACTCAAGCGACATTGCTATGTGAACTGATGTCTCATTCATGCTAATTCTTCCTCCAAGAGAGACAACTATGCTGGCAGACAGAGCTCATTGTTCAGAAATATTACTTTTCTCTTCTTCCTGGCCCCCTTAGGTGTGGCAAGATCACTGAGTTCTAGCAGATGGGATGTGGGTAAAAGTGATATGTGTCGCTTCTGGGTTACGACTCTGAGATGTGGCCATGTTTGCCATGTGCTCTCTTTCCCCGTTGGCTGGTTAAATTTTGATATTATGGAAGAAGTCTTTCTGAATCATGTGTGGAGGAATATTCTCTTTCTTCCTTTCAAGTTGGAGTTTCACTCTGTCACCCAAGCCGGAGTGCAGTGGCATGATCATGGCTCACTGCAGCCTCAACTTTCTGGGTTCAGGTGATCCTTATGCCTCATTCCCAAGTAGCCGGGACCACCATGCCTGGCTAATTTTTTATTATTTTTTATTTTTGTAGAGTCAAGTTCTCACTATGTTGCCCATGCTGGTCTCAAACTCCTGGGCTCAAGCAATCTTCCCGCCTTGGTCTCCCAAAATGCTGGGATTACAGGCATGAGCCACTGTGCCCAGCCAGAAAACTCCTGTTCAACCAGAAAACACCTTCTGGGGTTGTCAGGCTGATGAACAATAAACATCTATTATGTTGGGACACTGAAATATGGGGACCTTCTGGTTTTAGCAGCTAGTGTTAATGGAACTAATACAGATTCTGGTTGGGTAATGGAGAATATCACTAATGTCAATGACTTTTTATAACATAAATAAGTTTTCCAAGTTAAGCCTTAACAGATGTGGCTGTTATAAGTTGTTTTCTCCCATTCTCCACTGTCTTCTTCCATACTGATAAAATGTCTGATTTTATCTGGGAGCACAATGACTCAGAATAAACATGGTATGACATTTTTCAGCCTGCCTTGTGTGTCATGAGTCTGGTCACATGATGAAATTCTAGCCAAGTGCCTGATTCTAGACAATAGGATATGAGCCGTAAGTAGCTAAAAGATAGGTGCTTTGTGCAACGGGCCCTTTTTTTCTGGTCTTAAAAGGACACTATAAGAAAAACAAACTGTATTTAGTTAACCCTGTTGCTAAAAAAAAAAAAAAATTATTAGTATTGCTTTTGTGAAATGAAACAGTAAGGGCATTAGTCGTTTTGGGGATTGAAGTTAATTGTGAAATAATATTACACTACTCTGGGGTGAATGCTAGGGGAACACAGAGGTAAATGAATGTCAGTACCTGTCCTCAAGACACCCTCAGTGCCAGAAGGCGATGCATGAGGCAGGAACAGAGACTAGGGATTATCACCACCTGACAGAGAAAGTCACAGCACCGGAAGTACACAGAGGAAGGAACTATGAACGCCAAGGAAAGATACTGAGTGTAGCAAACAGCTTTAAAACAAAAATTAGTGCACACAGACTTTTCTCAAAGCATGACGATGGGGTGTTGAGTCTGAACCCTCCTTGAAAATCCAGGACCTATATGGTCTCAGTTGTTTGGGAGGAAATACCATTTAAATCAGGTATTGAAGGAAATAAGTTGACAGACAGCGATGGAGTAGGGAGGCAGGGAATTCAGGGAGGAGGAATAACAGGAACAAATTCAAGAAGGATTGAAGGACAGTGGCAAAGTCCTTTGTGCAAATTGCCTCCTGGGGCCTCTGCAGATGGAAACCGTGACAGAGGAGCTCTGGGAAGCCAGGGCTGGCAGCAGGGCAGGAAAGCAGCCCTTTGTCTGTCTGGTATTCCTGCCAGCTTGAAAAAGGCACTCTGGGATGAAGTTGATCTGGTATATTGCACCATTGTTTTCAAGGTTGATTTAAGGGTAGGTGGGACACCATTTAGGATTCAGCATATTCAAGACAGGCTCTTGTTGGTCTGCTCTGCCGGACACTAGTAGTGCCTCCGTGATGTTCCATGACCTGAGTCTTTAAGGCCAGGCAATTTTAGTCTCTGATTTCTCAAACTCTGGCTGCACAGGGGTTTCTTGAGGTGCTTTAAAATAAGGATTTAGAGGTCTTAAGTGAAGCCTGACAGGTCTGTAAAACAAGCTCTGAGAACCCCAATTCCCTTGTGGCATCTGGAGTTAGCTAGCATCGTTAAAAAGGCAAATGGGTGTGAGCACACACTGTAAATCTGGTCACAAAGTTGGCCAAATAAGAAATTGCTGATCTGAATTATGGAATCCTATAATGATAAAGATTTTCTAATTAACTAGTGGGAAAACAGTACAAATTTATGGTAACATTTCTCTCTTCTGCTTATTTTTAGTTCTTGTAACTTCTCTAGGATTTAAATATAACTCAGTGAAACCCACAACAGGAAAGGATCTTTTGTCATATATAAATTTTAGATTTTCAGAGAGGAAAACAAAAACGAGAAAGAGGGATGGAAATAAATATTTAATCTAATCAGATAATTTAAAATTCACTGTATTATTCATTTATAACAACACAGTGATTATCATTTCAGTTTTAAGTAAGGAGTAACCAAAGCTTAGAGTACATAAAAATCCATTGCTGAAAGACCTAGAATAGCTAGAATAATCTCAAAGAGTAAGGTTGAAGGATCATGTTACTTGATTTCAAGACTTACATGATAACTATAATAATCAAGACTGTGTGGTATTGACATAAAAAAAGACATACAGATCAGAGGAACAGAATAGAATGCAGACATAAATCCACACTTAAACATCAATTCTTTCTTTTCTTTTTTCTTCTTTGAGTTGGGGATTTCACTCTGTCACCCAGGCTGGAGTGCAGTGGCTAGGTCACGGCTCGCTGAAGTCTTGACCTCCTGGGCTCAGGCAATCCTTTGGCCTCAGCCTTCAGAGTAGCTGGGACTATAGGTGTATACCACCATGTCTTGCTAATTTTTTGATTTTTTAAAAAATAGAGACAAGGTCTTACCACGTTGCCTAGGCTGGTCTCAGACTCCTGGGTTCAAGCAATCCTCCTGCCTTGGCCTCCCAAAGTGCTCAGATTACTGGTGTGAGTCACTACACACGCAACAACTGTTTCTTGATGAAGACACAAAGATAATTCAATGGTGGCAAGGAGAAACATAATTTACTGCTCATTTATCCGACTTTTTCCCTGCATGATATGGTGTTTTTAAGATTCATTGATTTTTACTGCATTTATCAATAGTTTGTTCTTCTATTGCTGGACTGTTCTATTGTACAAATAGTCTTCATTTATATGCTTGGCCATTCTATTGATGAATGTCTAGGCTGTTTCCTAGTTGGAGATGTTATGAGTAAATCAGTTATGAACATTCGGGTAGAAGTCTCTTTGTGGACATGTGTTTTATTTCTCTTGGGTAAATACTGAAACTGGAATTGCTGGGCTATAGGGCAGGTGTACGTTTACTTTTATAAGAAAGTATCAAAATGATTGAATCGTTTTACACTCCCACAAGCAATGTATGAGAGTTCTTGTTATTTTACATTCTCACTGACATTGGTGTTGTTAGTCTTTAATAAAAACTCTCCTAGTTTGTTTATAGGTCCTTTATTGACTTTAGTTTTTGTTTCCCTAATGACTAATTATGTTGAGTACTGGGACCCTGTCCACTGATTTTTTTTGGTATATTCCCTTTGTGAAAATATTGCTTTTGAGATTCATTGATTTCACTGTATTTTTAAGTCGTTTGCTTCTTTTATTGCCGAGTAGTGCTTCTGTTGTACAAACATACCACATTTATATATGTATTTACTTTTGTGGCTGGAAAGTGCTACTACTTGAAAAGTTCAGTCTGCTGCAGATAAAGGATTTATCTGAGGCAATGTGACTTGTAACCCTGAAGTTTAAACCAATATGTGATGCTACTTATCAGGAAAAAGAGAATGTAATGTGAGGAACTGCATCAACTCGAAAAATTTGGAAGCATATGTAAGAATTATAAGATGATTCAAAAATATGTATTAATATTTTATTAAAATGTATAGTTCAAATTTAAAAAAATATGATATGAAAGATGTACAACTTAATTTTTACATTCCATTGCATAACTTCTGTGCATATGACTCATACCTTAGTTTAATAAAATCTTATGTAAATTTTTGAAATAGGCTTTATTTTATTTTTCAATTCTCATTTTTAAAAATTTATTTTTGAGTTGGGGGTCTCACTTTGTTGCCCAGGTTGGAGTGCAGTGGCGTGATCATGGCTCACTGAAGCCGCAAACACCTGGGCTCGAGGGATCCTCTCATTTCAGCCTCCTGAGTAACTGGGATTATAGGCGTGGACCACCATGTCCAGCTATTTGATTTTTTGTATTTACCACTGAATTATATTAAAAAGCAGGTGAATCATGTCAAGGTATATTTCTTTTCATGATCCAGGTTAGTTTGCAAAATTCAACCCAGAATACCATCAAATCTGCCTTCTTTATGGCAAATATAAATATGTGATGTGATTTCATAGTATGGAGATATATCAAACACAAGAGTACTCATTTTTTTTATTGTGTCACAGAATGATTTACTAACTTCAAATAGCTTCCCTTTTATTAAGATAGTTTGAATTTTCATTTGGAGCAAAATAAGTAAGGAGTCAGATTTTTTCCCCTAAAAACATTATTAACCTAAAATAAAACTTCTAAAAAAAATTACAATGTCTTGTTTGAGGAATTTGCTGTCTATCAATTTAAAATCAAGCATGAAATACCATATTTCTTTCTTTCTTTTTTTTTTTTTTTTGAGTTGGAGTCTCACTCTGTCGCCCAGACTGGAGTGCAGTGGCCACTCCCGGCCCCCGCAGGCTCGACCCGCTGGGCTCCGGCGATCCTTCCACCTCAGCCTCCCAAGTAGCCGAAATTACAGGCACGCGCTACCATGCCCAGCTGATTTTTGATTTATTGTAGAGATGAGGTCTCACCAAGTTGCCCAGGCGGGTCTTGAACCCGCGGGCTCAGGCAATCCACTCACCTCAACCTCCCAACACATGGGATTACAGGCTGAGCCACCGAGCCCGGCTGAAATATCATATTTCATTGAATCTGAGTCATCATCAATTGTAAGAATGTTATTTTATGTACCACTAAAAAGAAAAATAATTCCTCCAATTGTACTGTTACTCAATACTTTTTTAAAAGGGAAATTTATTTTATAACAATTTTAGGTTGACAGAACTCAATGCTTATTACAATCATTGTCCATTTAGTGACAGAGTTTTTGAAGATTTTAGACAAGGATTTAAAAATATGTATCTCTCATATGCACATGCAAAAGAGAAAATATAAACAAAATAAAAATGTTAAGGCATTTCCAAACCTTTTTGGTATTTGGTGTCCATTTTTTCCTAATCACCAACATCCATTTTTAATTTTCTCTTCATTCTGTCTTAGGGAAACCTTGGTGATGCTTCAGTTCTTAAAAGCATGCCCTTGTCAAATTGCTGGGATTTCCTTCTCAGCATATAGTCCTTCTGTGAGTTTCTTAGAAATCAGTTTTATGGGCTTGTCCTTTGAAGTGCAAATACCTGTCCCTTCTGGGAAGGGTAGGAGAGAGGATGACACATTCTCACTTTCCATAGGCAGAATAATATCCTCCTCGTGCCATCAGAAGGAGCTCAGCCCTGACAAGAGCTTGATCTGAGGCCAGTGAGACCCACTTTGGACTTCTGACCTTTAGAACTGTAAGAAAATACATTCATGTTTGTATTAAGCCACTGAATTTGTGATAATTGGGTACCACAGCATTGATAACTCACACACCATTTGTGTCTTATTGTAAAATTAGTTTAGTAGATATTTTCCTCCAGATCAGTATTTACCTGGAACAAGAAGGACTCTGAGGAAAAAGGACCCTCCGTACCCCCCAATTTTTTTTTTAGAAAGGAACTTCACCTATTTCACATTTTTTCCTTATCTGGAAATGACTACATTTTATTCCCAGATTAAATGAAACAAACAAAGAAAAAAGTCAAAGCCAGTCTGAAAACAAAACAAAACAAAACAAACAACAGCAATAAAAACGGGGGATCATTTCAAATAAGACCAGAGCAGTCTCCTCCCTTAGACTGAGATAATTCAGCGTTAGGCCTCACGTGAATGACTTCATCTTTATATATGTACCTTTTCCATTCCATGGCCATTACCAAGGTATCCACAGCACTTTTCTTTTGTAATAACAAAATACATTTTAAATGACTAGATTTACTTTTTTCAGAAAGAAGAGAAAAATACATCATTCATACACATTTCTCTGCATTACAAGAAAATCTGGGGATGGCGAGACAACGGCAATGGAATACTTTCTTTTTTTAAATTTTAATTTTTATTATAAAGATGTGGGGTACATTTCAGGTTTAGGTATACAAACATTGATCATGCAGATACCCTTGTGGATGAGGTATGCCCCTCCCTCCCCTAGCAGTTTCCCTCAACTGCCAATCCCACCCCCCTGACAGTCTCCCACTACTGTCAATTGCTTTCTTATAGCATTATAATTGTTCAAGGTCTGCTTACGAGTGAGAACACATGGAACTCTGTTCTTTGTTTCCGTGATAAATCACTGCGTGTGATCGACTCCAAATCCATCCAAGTTGTTGCAAAGTCCATATATTTGTCCTTCTTTATGGCTGCATAATATTCCATCGTGTATATGTACCACATTTTTTTTTATCCAGTTCAGCTTCTGTGGGAAAATACTTTCAAGAAAATTCTCTGCTAGAGTGGGGCATATGGATGGCACCCCAGATGAGCAAGTCCTGGGAAGTTTAATTGGGACTCATTCCTCAGTCCCGCTGCCTGAGGTTTCAGGATTGCCAATAGAAGGGAGGGAGTTTTTTTTTTTTTTTTTTTGAGTTGGAGTCTCACTCTGTCGCCCAGACTGGAGTGCAGTGGCGGCTCCCGGCCACCGCAGCCTCGACCCACTGGGCTCCAGCGATCCTTCCGCCTCAACCTTCCAAGTAGCTGGAACTACAGGTGCCCGCTATCACGCCCGGCTAATTTTTTGATTTATTGTAGAGATGAGGTCTCGCTTGCCCAGGCGGGTCTCGAACCCGCGGGCTCAGGCAATCCACTCACCTCAGCCTCCCAAAGGCGCGGGATTACAGGCTGAGCCACCAAGCCCGGCCATTTTCAATTTATAAAACTCTATTATAATAGCTCTGACTTTTTTCAAAAGTAATGAAAGCAACTATCTATTTTTCTAAATCAGCCAAATTTCCAAATCTATGTATATATACGAGTCAAGCATAATGTCTAGAAATATAGCATAGAATTTATGGAGGTATTACCCACATAATTACTTTGCCTTGTGTCCACACAGCCCAGATCAAGACTTAAAAGTGAGGGAAAAAAATTGTCCTACAGTCAATTGTACAATCTTTATCTCATTATGTTATTTCACTCACAAATGATATTTTGAATTTTTGAAAATAAATGTTCTAGCCAAATCGTCTTGTCTTGTTCTCTTTAAGGGTAGGAATTCTAAATATTTTGGTTGATGTTAAGGTTTTTATAGTTAGAATATATAAAAAACCTTTTAAAGTTTATAATTATAAATGTAATTTTTCTAAAAATTTAAAATAGTCAATAATCTTTCTCCTTTGTTAAATTCCTTAATTTGGTTTGACCAAGGACATTTTTTTCTATCCTGATTCCTTCTTTTTCATTTCATCATCATCATCATACTGTACAATTCAGTTATCATGTTCTGCATCTCAGAATAAAGTATTGGAATAATATTTTTTTATTAACTGTGGAGAAGTCAATTGCTCTAGTACAATCAGTCAGGTTAAGACACACATCAACTAATATCTTTATTTGCTTTCGTTGTTGATATTGTTCTTAATCTGCCTCTACAAATAAATGCCCAGGAAAGCAAGAACTATGAAGCTCTCTGGTATATGCTACACAAAAGCCTGTCCTCTCTGAACTTCTTCTTTGCACTGAGTGGCAATCCTGAGGCTACTAAAATGAAACATTTTGACTTTATTTTTTGCAAAAATGAATAATATATAAGTTAAGGGCTTTTATAAAAAGTTTTCTCCATTGTTCAGAAGTTCTTGACTTTGTATATCAATCACAACTGCCTAGAAGTTTACATATCAGGCTCAGCAATAACAACCTTCCACACAGGTATCAAAGAAATATATACACACACATATATATATACATATACACATACATATAATTTTTGTTAGTGAGATATTTCCCCAAACCTTAGAATTGGAAATAATAGGCATTGTTTTTGAATGTTAAAATTTAAGATATATTGAAATTGAATTTGCTTCAAGACTTTATCATTGCATAATTTAATATATAAATTTATCTAAAGAAAGACAACAGGAGATGCAATGAATAAAGGTCTTTCAGCTAGGAATTAAAAAATGACAGTCATCTGACAGAGGTCTAACATCCAGGATCTACAAGCAACTCAAATGAACTGAAAGGGAAAAAAAAATCAAACAACCCCATTAAAATTGGGCAAAGGACATGAACAGACACTTCTCAAAGGATGACATATAAGCAGCCAACAGACACATGAAAATGCTCAGTCTCACTAATCATCAGAGAAACGCAAATCAAAGTTATAATGAGATGGCACCTAACTCTGGTAAGGATGGCTATTATTAATAAGTTAAAAACCAGCAGATGCTGGTATGGCTGCAGAGAAAAGGGATCACTTCTAAACTGTTGCTGGGCGTACAGGCTAGTTCAACCTCTATGGAAAGCAAGGTGATGATTTCTAAAAGAACTAAAAATTGAACTTTCATATGATCCAGAGGAACATAAATTCCTCTACCAAAAAGATATCTGCACATGCACATTTATTGTCGTACTATTCACAATAGCAAAAACATGGAACCAACCCTGTTGCCCACTGAAAGTGAACTGGATAAAGAAAATGTGGTACATATACATGATGGAATACTATGCAGCCATAAAGAAGAACAAAATCATGGCCTTCACAGCATGGTCTTCAATGCTTTTGGAGACCATCATACTAAATGAACTATCACAGAAACAAAGAACTGAATCCTGCATATTGTCACTCAGAGGTGGGTCCTGAACACTAGTTACATTAGTGCAAGGATGGGATCAGCAGTCACTGAACACTGCTGGGGGGAGAGGGAGGAAGGGAGGGAGGGAAGAAGGGAGAGAGGGAGGGAGGGAGGAAAGGGGCACATGACAACACAACAGTTACTTAATTCACTACCAGGGGAGTGAGGTCCACCTAGAAGCTCAAACTTTCATCTGCATGCAGCCTACTTATCTAGCAAATATCCTCACTTTTATCCCACAACTCTAAAATAAATTTTTAAAAATACCTTATAGTGAGAAACTGAAAAATGAAAATTAAAAAAAATTGCTATATAGACAAACATAAATTCTTCAAGCAAGAAAGTCCAGGGAAGAGAGAAACTTTTGTTAATTCCCTTGAATGTATTCAATTCCCTTGGAAAAGCCAACAGATATGTTGCAGAATGGAGGAGATTGTCTACAGTGAGTTTTACTGTTCTATCCTGTTTTGAAATTGATGCAATAGCCTGTCTCTAATGTTGTATTAATTTCTAATTTAAAAAAAAATCTGATTTCATGTTTACTGAGGAAACTTTCGTTTAAATTTCTCCATTTGATTTTTACAGGGGGATGATTAGTTAATCAAACATACGTTAACATTGTGATGCCTAGGAAAGTTGCATTTCCTATTGCAAATTTTAAAATTCTTTCTAGATATGATTTTGTTTTGCATTTAGCTTGACAGCAAAGTTATTTATGCTGGTGTTATACACTTGGGTATTTTTATTCCTGTGACGATTTTCCTCTTCCAAATTAATAAATGATCATTTTTTTATATTACTCACTTTTGAATTGCTGAAGTTAAGTAACCCCCTAAGACAAGTATATACTATAGATGTGCTGATAAAGTTAAGATTTTGGACTTTGTTAAACTGAGCATTTAGTCAATAAAAGTTCATTGAATGTCCACTAGGTATTACATCATTTTAAGTGCACGAAATACATCAGAGAATAAAACAGACAAAATTCCTACCCACAGATTCTAGCTCAGACTCTAGTTGTAATTTATGGTCATCCGTGAGGTGTCTTCCTAACAACTTCCTAGTCTTCCCTCTACTTAGCTTGCTCAATTTTAATAAAATAGCTATCTTGCAAGTAAGTAACATCTATTCCTAGATAACTCAAGGAGGAAGTATGTCCTTTAATCTCATCTTAAAAACATCTTATTAGAAGGCACTTAAACCATTCTGTTTCGCCCCACTACTAGGTATCAACCCTAAAAAACAGAGGTACCTGAATGTTCATCACAGCACAATTCACAGTTGCAAAGATGTGGAATCAACTTAAATGCCCATCAACTGATCAGTGAATAATGAAATTGTGGTATATATACACCATGGAATACTACACAGCCATAAAAAAGAATGAAATCATGCCCTTTGCAGCAACATGGATGGAACTGGAGATCATCATCCTATGTAAACTGATTCAGAAACAGAAACCCAAATGCTGCATGTTCTCACTCATATGCAGGAGCTAAATTGTCACAAGGATGGAAATAAAAGACACTGGGGACACCAATAAGGGGGGAGGTGGGAGGGATGATAGGATTCAGAAACTACCTTGAGGCACAATATTCATTATCTGGGGAATGGGCCACCTGAGACCCAATCCCCACCACTACACAATATGTCCATGTAATGAATATGCATTGGTACCCACTGAATCTAAAATAAAAATTTAAAAAACCAACATTATGTTTCTCACAAAATGTGCGGTTTTCCCATTCTCAAGAAACAATTTTTCTTAGAAATTCAAATTCCCTTCTTTTACATACTGAGTCATTATCTCTGTATTCATAGTCATCATATTTCTATGAAATTAACTATTCAGCTGTGAAAGCATTGTTAAATTCTTCTTCATCTATTTTAATGGCAACTTGGCTTCTTCATGCAGCAATATTCTTCTAAATCTCATTTTGGACTTTTCTATAAAGAGGAGAAAGCCTACAATCCCCCCCCCCCCGCCAAAAAAAAAAAAAACAACAGTTCTCAGATTTTTATACCATAGGGAACTCTTTCTAAAGTCAGGAAGTATAGCTGCACACATCCACAGTTGTGATATATGAAGTAACAGTCTTTCAAAAAGCATCAGCAAGAAAGTCTACAAAAAGTGTCTTCAATTCAGACCTTCACAAGAACGTAAAATCCTTTCACAAAGTCACCAACTTGCTAATTGTATGACATATTTTAGAACTGAGACACATGAATTAAACATATTTTAAATAAAGGCTAAAGTTGGGTAATTGACTTCATATTTATCCATGTATTTATGAAGTAGTCCCAGAAAAGTGGCAATATGGTTTTTCTTTCATGTTTAGTCTCAGCTTCGTTTTTCTTCCATCTGTTTCTTATGTGTTGAAGTTTTTCAGGATTCTGTTCCTAGTGATCTTATATATTTTAAAAGTTTAGAAGGCGCCCATATGCCCATGACTCCCAACTCTGGCCTATATCTGATAGACCAATTCAACTTCTTATTGGATAGTTCCACCCAGCTGTTTTGTATTCTTAACTCTGTATTTCCACAAGCACCTATAATTCACACGAATAAGTCTGAATTCAGTACCTCCTTCCTAAATATGTATATATATTCCTATTTTAGTATATTCTACCCCAGTGGTAGTTTTATTATCCACCAATTCACCGACTTGGAGTCATCATTACTTCCTCATAGCCAGTTCCAAGTCCTACCCATTTTTTTCCCCCAAAATCTTTCTTTATCTTCTCTCTCTTCTACTTCCTTACTATCATCATCCTAGTCCAAGCCCTTTTCATCTTTCATCTGGATCATTGCAATAATCTTCTAACTCAGTGTGGCAAGAGTGGCCAATGGACTGTAACATGGCCTCACAGCCTTCTGTGTCTTCTTCTGTTCAAAAATCCATCAGTGGCACCAATCATTGCACAATAAATTCCTAGCCCTTTGTCATATTATGTAAGATCCTTCATTATATCTTCCTTTCTTCAATCCATTCTTTTATCACAAACTGTTTGCATGCCATGGCAGGCTACGTGTTTTTCAGGCTTCTAAGCCTTGGCTTATATGTGTTTCCTCCAACATGAACCCTTCCCTGAACAGTCAGGCTGATTTTATTGTATTTCCTTTAATAATTCTCAGTATTTATGCTTAATATTACATATGCCATATTGGAACATTACTATTTATGTCTGTCTCCTTCATGAGTAGGTATGTTTCTTCAGGCGACAGAAACTGTGCCCTATTCCTCATTATTAAGTCCTTTCTTATATGTCAGAGTGGACCATGAAAGTTTGTCAAATTAATAAATGATTGCTGCATAAGAGTCAAGATTCCTGGGTTTGAGCTTTATCTGGGACTGGGCATAAATGTTTCCTTGAGTAGACCTGCATTTCTAATTTTTGTGTGGGAGTACACCTAAATGCAAAAACAAGGAATTCAACTCAATGATTTATATTTTGAGGATTCTTTATACACTTTAAAACTATAAAAACATTTCCTTTTACATTTTTTCTTTGGACCTCTCCTAATCCCTTGGACCCACAAAAACATTTAGTAAGTAGAGAAATCTTCAGTTGTTGTTACAGAGTCTTTCAATCATATTGACTCTGCTTTTCAGTATCATTGTTTTCCCCTATAGAGTTCATCTTATACATACATTCCATTCAAGATAATAATAAATTACTAGTGGAATTCCTTTCCAAATGAGCACTGCAGATATTTGGATAAGCTTGAAAAATATTAGAAATTTTAAAATCCTTTTTGTTTTGAAAACCATACAGGTACTAACCCTATGTTAGACTTTTAATAGAAATTTTAGCAGTTTGAGGAGCAGTGAAATATATACATGTAAAATACAATGTTTTTACATTGATGAATAAAATCATGTAAGTGATAGGCCAATTAAAATTATAAATTGGTTAAGAGTGATACAGCAGACTACCTTCCTTTTGCCCTCATCTCTCTCCACCACACACATATTCAGAGACACCCTTTATCTTCCTTCACTACCAGTGACCACCCAGACACAGTCATGGTTACCTAAGGGTAATTCAGTAACATGACACACTCAAGTACTCTGGGTCATACACAGTGAGATCATTATTCATTACCCACATACATTAAATTTTTAAAGCACTCTTTGGATTTGATCCAAGAATTATCTCATCAACACTTAACACCTTGACCACAGAATGAAGGGGCAAGAGGGTGAAATATCACACTGAAATGTGAACCCGAGGAGAGACTGATTGAGACACGGAAGAGGAAAGAGTTTCATAGCCACTCACTGGCCATAATTAGCCTCCTAAACTACACACTTGGCAAGTCCCCATGTTCCTTGGAAGCCTAGCCAATGAACAAGTGCACATATCTCCACAAAGTACTTTCAGCCTGTGATTGCTAGGATAAACAGAATTTGGGAAGGGTAAGCATGAAAGAAGAGAGAGAAAAAGGAAGTCCTATGAGAGAACACCTACAGCAGCTTGAGAGAAAAAGGGAAGAGATGAAGAATAGAGAGTGGACCTGGTTGCCAACTGCAGGCAGCTGCCTTTTCTAAGAAGAAAAGCAGAAAGACTTCTGTTCAAGCCTTTCAGTATAGACATCTACTGTGAAAACAGATTTGCCTTGGATGATATTTAACTATAGAAATATAACAGTAGAAGAGAAGCAAAATTTTTGGCATATTCCAAGCACATGTTTCTTTTTCTTTAAAGAAATATTATTTTCCTTCAAAGAATATAGACAACTTTTTAGTTAAAATGCTCTAGTCAATGGAAAAAAAACATGCTTATATATGAGAGTTTTGAAAGACGATCCAAGTTGTTATGACTGATATTCTTTTAATTCTTTGATGAGTTTCAAGAATGTACTTACATTTTTATGACTTTTATTTATTAACTGTTGGTGACTGTTTGAGAACTGAGGATAAAATGACGAACAAGATGGCCCAGTCCTGATGTCTTTTATATTCCACTGAGGATTACAGGGAAAAAAAGAAAACATTCACAATAAATTGTTATGACACAATAAATTGTTGTTGTATGATAGGAAAGTAAAATGTGTTGTGAAAGACATAGCAGGAACTCCTGACTCAGTCTAAGGGTTACAGAAAAACTAAAGCAAGTGATGTTTTAAAATAAAATACAAAGGATGAGTAGGAGGCGTCTAGTGAAAAATGAAATCAAATGTTTTAGTTTTGTTTCTTATATGTTAAATAATAACTGGCGGTAGGGAGAAAAGAGGATGGGTGGGAGAGAAAATGAGAGTGGTGAGAGATGGGGAGGGGTTGGAAAGAGAGAGAGAGAGACAGAGACAGAGAGAGAGAGAGAGAGACAGAGAGAGAGAGAGAGAACAAACCATAGCTAAAGTGTAGATGGCAGGGTGGGGAATGGATAATGTGAGTCTGAATAAAAAGTCAGAGGACAGAGAAGCTAGTCAGGCCAGGAAAGCCCTCAGGTGAATGGTGACCATACAATTTTTCATGCAAGCTGGGATACTTTTGAGAATAAGAGGAAGCACTCTATAATATATAACTATATAATAATAATACCTGGACATGAGCATAAGTGGAGACATATGGTGATTATATTTTAAAAGTGCAGAAAGAATTTTAAAGAGAAGGATGGCATCTGACATTTGCATTTATAAAAATTCAACTTTAAGGGAGAATTGTTTGGAGGGAAGTAAGAATGGACATAGGGAGACAATCTAGAAAGGTTTTTAATTAACTGGGGTGAATGATGATTGCAACCTGAAAACAGATTGCAACTGAAAATAGTTTTGGCAATTTGGAGTTAAATGAATGAACCTAGATTTAAAAGAAATAAAATCAATAACAATAATTGAAAAAGATGGGCTGGAAGGAGTGTATTGAAGAAGAAATAAAAACCAGGATCATTCCCAAGTTTTATGACTTGAGCAACTGAGAAGATGATGATGATTTTTATTGAGATTAGAAATATTGGAGAAGAATCCTGATTTTCAGAAGGTGAGAATTTAAGATGTTCAATTTGTGTCATAGTCAGTTTGAGAAGCCTGGAAAATTTTCAGGAATAAACGTTGAGTAGACAAATTTGTATATTAGGAGATTATAAGCAAGGGTCATTGACAGATAGAGTAAATGAAAAAACTAATATTTTTAAAGGCAAGAACATAAAGGAGACAAAAGGGCCTAGGACCAACACTTGATGCTCTCCAACGCTGTGGTCTGTGGTCTGAATGTTTGCTTTCCCCAAAATTTTTATGTGTTGAAATCCTCACGTCGAAGGTGGTGATATTAGGAGGCAATAAGAACATGAGGGCAGACCACTCAAGAATGAAATTAGCACCATTGTGAAACTGACCCCAGAGAGCTAGCTAACATCTTCTATCATGTGAGGTGCTAGCAAGAAGGTGTCATCTTTAAATCAGAAATAAGACCCTCACTAGACATTAAATCTGCCTTGATCTTGAACTCCTCCTCCTCTAGAATTATGAGAAATAAATCTCTGTTGCTTATAAGACACCCAGTATATAGTATTTTGTTGTAGTGGCCTAAAAGGACTAAAACATCTCATGTTTAATAGCTGGATATAAAAAGCAAAATTGGCAAAATAGGATGAGGAAGAGCAACCAAAGAGACAAAAAAGACAAACTGCTAAATGAGATGTCAAGTAAAACAAGGATTGAAAGAATATAATAAATTCAGTCACACAAATGTTCTTTAGGCTACCATTTTTTTTTCTCTTATTTTTATTTTCTTTTGCTGTATTTTGCAATATAGACTGCTTGCTTTATTTTGTCTTTTGCATTGATTTGTCAGAAATTTATTGTGGTTTTATTTCTATTAATGATAGTAGTATCATATGCAAATTCACAGAACCTTCAATTATGTAATTATTAAATTAAAAATTAAAAACATCTTTAACTCGTTTTGTAAGCAAAGATTATAACTATTTTTTGGCCTGTATTTTTTTTCTTTTGTTTATCTTCATTTATTTAACCTAGCATTTCAAATCCTATATGTATGTCTACTAAATTATATGCTATCAACATTTCTATTTTCACACTTGTACTGTTTTAATTGAAATGGTGACAGTTATTTAGGAAATGGGTCAAATTCTTTCTCAGAAATAATTATTTCATTTCCTTTTGCCGTCTGGAAGCTGAAAGGCCTGGATATAAATACTAGATCCAGCTTATGTTAGTAGCATGAGCTTAAGTAATTGGATAGATTCTATGTGGTATGTTTTGTAAAACTGGAATTGGAATGTGTCTGGCTCATGCTAGTGTTTCATTTCTCCCTTTTACCTTATTTCTTATCTTTAGCTTGTTTTAATATTCACTGTCAGTCAATTTCTACTGACTCCCCATTCTTTGGGTTTTGCTCTTGATTGAGTCATCTGACCACAGAGAAAACCTTGGAAGAAAAAAAGTACTATGTTGGTGCATTTTCCAAAACCTTGTAAATCTGAGGATATCTTTATAATACAATAAAATAATTGGGGCATAATTCTCTCCCCCATCAAATCTTTGAAGATTATTTTCATTGCATTATGAAATGTTTATTGTCACAAAGGAGAAATATAAGACCTACTTGATTTTACTTATTTGAAGGTAACTTCTTTTTTGTGTGTGGATGCTACAAGAATTATTTAATCTTGAAAGTTAACAATTTTCTGAGGTGTTTGTATGTGTATGTATATGTGCGCTTGAACTTAGTATCCTGCTTTTGCTTGAACATTTTTGTAAACTCTAGTGCTCCTGAATCATATCTTTTTGTGATCAGGAAAGTTTTCCCTATATAATGGATTGCTGTTTCAAAGTTATTTGCATTGTTTTCCAGAATCCCTATATTTTGTAACCTGGATTTTTATAATGTGCTTTCTATTGCTTCATCTTTTATTATAATTCTTTATGAAATTTATTCTCATTTGTGTGGTGTTTTGTGGGTTTATCCTTATTGACACTTATTCTGAAATATTGTGATTATTAGTATTTTCCAAGGTCACTTAATTTCGTCTTCCACTTTTTAAAAAATTGATCTTTGTAGTAAAGACTAGGAAAATATCTTTAATTTTTTTTTGTTTTTGTTTGTTTGTTTTTTGACTAATAACCTTTCTCTCTCTATATATATATTTCTTTTTCTGTAAAGTAGGAAACAAGATATCTGCTGGAATGAAGGTAGGCAAACATGAATGGAAGATTTGAGATTACGGACATCATGGCATTGTTCTAGAAGATAATGCAAAGGGAATTAACCAAGAAAAGACAAAGAATCGCTGAGCAAAACAGGGTAATTGGCTAAAACTGAAAAACATACATTTGTGGTTTCTGCCCTCAGGGAACATAAAATCCAGTTGGAGAAAGTTAGAAGTACTCAAACCATTACAATCCAAAAAAGCTACAATGGTTCATGATTATGAATAAACAACACTCAAATGTTTTCCTTTTTGATAATAATCAGACACTCTCAAATATACCGGATGAAAGATTTTCTTCTTTCATCAAAAAGTCTAAAAAGTTACAAGTATGATAACATCTCCCTACCAGTCCATTCACTTTCTGACAAGTTTCCTTAAAAATTTACTGCTCACATAGACGTTAGAAATATTTATATTTACTTAATTTATTTTATATTTCTAAGGTGTAGATGCAGAATTAAATTTTCCCAGCATCCCAAATCTTTTTAACTTCTAATTTTAAAACTTTGACAAAAATAAGTTAAAAAAAAAGGGCTTTCTAAATATGCAATTGTTTTTAAATAACATTGCTTATATTTGAGGCTGTGATTACCACTTAATCTGAGATTTCTATTTCATATCCAGGGAATGTTTCAGAAGCAATTAAAGTAACTATACATATGGATTTTAAATTGTAGATTATTTTACACTAAAATAAGGATTACAGAAAAATTACACCATAAAATTACCAAATATAAAATGCGTATTATAGAGGTAGATTGCTGTGGCAATCATAGAGAATAATTTAATGCTAATCTCTCGATGTCTTTTGTATTCAATATCTTGATTTATTGCACAATAACTCAAAACAATACTAAAAATTGTGGAAATTTACCAAATTCTAGAAGTCAAAATCTTGGGGTATGAAGAGCAGAAAGGAATACCACAAATAAGAGACATATTTACAAGAAGGAATGACACCATAGATTTAAGTCTGAGACTGTAGCGGTTCTTGGGTATGCCCAGTGTGCCAGGTAACAACTAGACATGGATAAATTGTTATTTTTCACTAGCAATTTCTCAAATCAGTTATCACAAATTTTTAAAGACAATGTATAAAAATCTTTACATTTAAAACCGTGCACATATGCTCTCTGTATTAGAATGTTCAGGCTGCTATAAGAAAATATCACAGATTGGGTGACTTAAACAACAGACATTTATTTTCTCACAATTCTGGAGGCTGAAGACCATGATCAAGGTGCTAATCAATTCAGTTTCTGGCAAGGGCTCTCTTCCTGACTTGTAGGCAGTCACCTCCTCCTTGTGTCCTTGCATGACCTTTCCTTCCTTTGTATGTACATAGAGGGAATCGCTCGATTTTCTTTTCTTACAAGGTCGCTAATCCCATCAGATCAGGACCTCACTCTTATGACACTATTCAACCTTAATTACTTCCTTAGAAGCCCCAATTTCAAATATAACCACACTTGTGTTAGGCCTTCCACATATGAAATTTGGGGAACACGAATAGTCAGTCTATAACACCATTCTTGGGTGGGATGATTGGAAAAACATTTTAGCTTTATTTAAAGGAGCCACCACTTTGGAACTATGTAAATATATTTCAAATATTTTATGTGGTCAAAGCTGAAAGCAGTTTTAGCCCCTTCCCATTGCCCAAGACCTCTTTGAAAACTACTTGATTCTCAGCTTTATTTCATCCCCTTTTCATGGTCTGCCAAGAAGGTGGAGGAGGGTGGCAATCCTAAGATCACACAGTACAAGGGGCTCATCTAACCTTCTTAAGTGACCAAAGACTATCTTCTGGGTAGACTAAAAATGAGCTACACAGTCTGAAACCCTTTCCTCCAAAATCTGTTAGTTTTGTAGTTAGAATAAAAGACCTTTGTTTGAAGGACTCTCATCTAGGAATAAATAACAACCTAGTTAGGTTCCTTGGAGTGTGCAGCAACCCCTTTTTCCTAAGACGAACTTAACTAGATTTTACATGCTTAAAATATTTACATTTGCTACCACCTTACATATTTTACTCACGAATGCTATTGTGAATAGTCACCCTTCATATGTAAGCATATGCATATTTCAGCTTCAAAATTTACCTAATATATTTATTGTCCAGTATGATCTTGAGAATCTTTATAACTTAATCATTACTGATATTGCTATTAAATAATTATCCTAATAATCCCCTTGTCACCTAGATTCCATTAATTGAACAGCACTCTTGTTTTTAAGCCCCTCAGATACATTTCTGAGAGTTTTCTATTCATGTTGTTTTTTGAGGTGAATGGGTAATTTCCTGGACTGTTTTATGTTTTATTTTGTTTAATTTAATTTAAGATGAAACATATTTCTGGAATGGACTATTGCAAAGATTTTAGGTTTAAAGCAAAGTATCTAATAACCTTTTTAGAGCCTATGCAACAGCTCACTATTAAAACATTTGTTCAGAGTATTAAAATGACATACAGAGTGATGTTTATTGCACTAAAGTAAAAAGCCCTGCCTGTTGTTTTTCCAGAAACATTTTGTTTTGCCTCAATGCATGCTTGGATTTGTTCCCTGATATGATTTCCATTCCTTGAGCCCAGGACTCCTGAATACACCATCCATGATGTGCCCACTTCTTGTCTTATATACATCAAACAATAAGGAATCATTGGAGTATATTATTTTTAAAAACAGGTCTGGTACTTTCTTGGCTCTTTTGTAACTGTTATTATTGGAATTTTTACAATTTTATGGAATTCAATGGGACCCTACAATTTCCTTGAGTGTAGGATTTCTTCTTTCCTGTGTTTTTATGCCACAAAGCTGAATTTCAAAGAGAAACACGAGAAACACTCTTCTTTCTACAAGGAATAAAAGAGCCTCAGCAAATTCCTAATCTAATTAACATCTTTAACAACTTAGACAATAAATTGACTGCAACTGCTCTTGAAGCTCTGTGCCACCTTGTTAAGCTCCTTTCCAAGACTGCTATAAATCAAAGAAGAAATGCTAAGGTCGTTGCATATGTTTGTTGCTTGTTCCAATGTGAAAGGCTGATTGCTTTACCAACTGCTCATTTAGGCTGGATTTTTTTTTTTTAAGACTTGTTTAGCATTTCAGGTTTGGAAAAGAGGCCCCTCTGCATATACAGGATTATATTTTGGCTCTGGTTTCTTAGGCAAAAGTCTAATAACCTGGCTACTTAGTTTACTATAAAGTATGTGTATTTTTCAAAGAGAATAATGAGAAAATTAAAATTTATGAAAAAGTTTATACACTACTTTTTAATATTTGAGTAGAAATTTTGTCATGATATTGAAATTCTGTCATTCCTTTCTTATCATGAATTTCCTTGTGATATTCCTGGGAAACTCAAATCACTATATGGTTGTGATAATGGCATTTCTCCAAAAGCATTAAGTTTTCATTTATGTTCAGATAGGCCAATGTTTTATTTATTGATTTCAAAATGAACCTTATACACAACTGAAATACAGATAGGAGGGGAACCATTGGTTAATCATTTGAATATAAATTTAGTCCATTTCAACACATTCTATCTTTTAGATATATGAGTTTTATGGTTAACTTAGCTGAATGAGGTCTTTACCCTAGTCCAATTCATTTGTAGAGTATTTACATGGTTCACAATATATACATGATCATGATCCTTGAATTTTAACCAATGATTTTTATTTGATTTTGTTATTTTTTTAACCAGTGTCTTTTATAAACCTCAAATTAAGGAGTTCTTAAAGAATAGATCTTGACCTTGTATAGAAGTAAAGACAGCTAATTATTTTAATATCTAATTCAAAAAGAGTTTTAATTATTTCACTCAATATGCAATTATCTAGTAACTTAATTGAAATAAAATAAAATAGTAAAGAGTTTTGCATCATGTCCACAAAATAACAAAGAAAGGGACTTTGGACAGTCAAGAATGGGGAAAAAATAAAGAAAAAATAATAAATATATTCTATCTCATTAGTAATTTAGGAAATAGGAAATTACAGAAATAGATAAAAAATAAACAATGCCTGTCAAGTTGGTACTTTAATATTCTGTTCATGCTATTAACAAGAAGCATAATTTGGGAACCAATTTCACAATATATTTATACAACCAATATTCTCATATCTGGTTATCTATTACAAAGAAATAACAAAGATATTTTTAAAAGCATGACAGCCATGCTCTGTATGTCAAAGTTGTCAACAACAGACCTCATCTATGATGGTGGTCTTATAAGAACATAATATGGTATTGATATTCTATGTTCAGATATGTTTAGATACACAAATACTACCGTGTTACAGTTGCCTATGTATTCAGTACAGTAACATGCTAAAAAGATTTATAGCCTAGAAACAAAAAGCTATACCATATAGGTGCAGTGTCCTATTCCATCTAGGTTCAAGTACGTTCTATAATGTTTGCACAATGACAAAATCGCCTTATGATGCATTTTTTAGATTGTATCTCTATTTTTTTAGGAATGCATGACTATATTTATAATTCCCCAAAATTGAAAATTTGAAAGCATTCAATGATAACCAAATGGTTATTTAAGTTATAATACATCAGCCACATGCATATTATTCAACCATTGAAATTATGGTTATTAATATTATATACCAACATGGAAAAAAGCTCATGAACTAATGTTAGGGAACAAAAAAGCAGGAAGAAAATTTTGTATACACTATAATTACAGATATTTAAAAATATTCATCTGAAAAAGATAGAAAATGATACTCTAAAATCATGGTAGCTACTGTTTTGGGTAGTGCTTTATGGATATTTTTCCTTCTCTACTTTCCAAACTTATTTTTGATGTGGCTATATTATCATTACTTTTATATTTATTTAAAAAGTCAAACATGGTAATTTTTTAATCCATGATTTGTGGGTTGTAAACAAAGCCTCAATGAAAATATCTAAGAAAATGGTCTCTGTCCAGCTCCCCAGTATTTTGAGTTGTTCCTTACATTTTTTTTCTTTTGAGTTGGAGTCTCACTCTGTTGTCCAGGCTGGGGTGCAGTGGCACGCTCATGGCCACCGCCGCTTCGACTTGCTGTGCTCAGGTGATCCCTCCACCTCAGCCTTCCAAGTAGCTGGAACTGCAGGCGCATGCCACCCCACCCAGCTAATTTCTTGATTTATTGTAGAGATGAGGTCTCACCAAGTTGCCCAGGCTGGTCTCAAACTCCTGGCTCAGGCAATCCTCTCACCTCAGCCTCCCAAAGTGCTGGGATTACAGGCCTGAATTATCGCAGCCGGCCAGTTTTCCCTTACTTCTAAACTTCTGTATTGATACCCAGAAGAAGAAAAAAATATATCAACGATAAATGAAACTAAGCTTACCTGTCACTTTCGGGAATGTTGGTATGCCTTGACAATTGTTAGTAACTGCAGGAGATTTTACAGATTGATTCAGTTGTATCAGTTTCCATATGTGTGGGATGGAGGCTACAAAATATTTTGTAAAAATACATTTTCTAGCCAGGCATGGTAGTGTGTGCCTGTAGTTCAGGCTACTTGGAAGGCTGAGGCAGAAGGATCACCACAGCCCAGCAGGTCGATACTGGGGTGGCCGTGAGGGTGCCACTGCACTCCAGCCTGGGCGACAGAGAGCGACTCCAACTCAAAACAATAATAATAATAGTAATAATAATAATAATACATTTTAATAAAATATCTTATAGAATATGGAGAAAAGCTGGTGAAAAGTCTGATGTTTTTAATGGGTAAGTCAGTCAAGAAGCAGCCTGTGAAAGACCACAGCTGAGAGGTTTTTCTTTTTTTTTTTTCCAGATAATTTCACAAGCTTTCCAAATTAGCATTTACCTTTTGGTAGTTAGAACTGAGAGATGGGATATTCAGTCTGTGTTATCCAGGTGAGTTTCTTATTTGATAAGTTTTGATGTAGTGCTATTTCTAAATTTAAGGTTACCAGATATCTCCAGTTTATAGGGAAAGCCTGGGATTTGCTCTCATAGCCCCAGCTGCATCGTGTCGCTAGTTTGGAGGACGACTTGAGGAATTTAACCACTCCTGGGGGAATAAAGGATTAAGCTTGACTTTCTTCATGGAATCAACATTTGTTTGAAATTTTTTTTCCATGCCTTCATGCACAGCAGCATAGACAAGTGAACTGAATAAATGATTGAATTGCATTTTTATTCCTCTCCTCATGGGCTCCGATATTTCACTTTCTTATATTTTCTCTATATAAGAATGGGGAAGCCGGGCTCGGTGGCTCAGCCTGTAATCCCGCACTTTGGGAGGCTGAGGTGAGTGGATTGCCTGAACCGGAGGGTTCGAGACCCGACTGGGCAACTTGGCGAGACCTCGTCTCTACAATAAATCAAAAACTCAGCCAGGCGTGGTAGCGCCCGCCTGTAATTCCGGCTACTTGGAAGTCTGAGGCGGAAGGATCGCCGGAGCCTAGCAGGTCGCGGCTGCGGTGGCCGGGAGCGGCCACCGCACTCCTGTCTGGGCGACTGAGTGAGACTCCAACTCAAAAAAAAAAAAGAATGGGGAGACTTGAAATACTGTTTTCAATCATTGCTTTGAGGGTAAGGAGGATGATGGATGAGGGGTAAGATGTGAAGATATGGTACTTTGATGTGCAAAATTCTTTACCAACGTTTTCTTTACCAAACAAAAGAGATGAATTGAAACGGTCTGTTTCAAAGAGATAGCCCTCCCCTCCCTAAACAGATGGATATATGCTTTTGTGAGAGTGTGTATTTGTTCACAGAGAATGACTCTGACCTCCCAAATCAGAACAAGCAGATAAACCAGAGCAGTTCTTTAGTTTTCTCAACCAGGATAAATGCTACTACTAGGAAATTTGGAGGGGGAGGAATAAAATCCCATAAGAACTGGTGAAGTGTAGTTGTCAGCCCCATCCTAGCTTGACTTTGCCATAGTGATAAAGACAACTTCTCATACTGGGAAGACCTAGGAAAACTGCATCTGAATTAGAAGTCATCTTCAAGAATTGAATTAGGGCTAAAGTTTTTGAGTTTTCTTTTCATTTTTATTTGTCTTTCCTAGTTTACTGTACCGAGAAATTTAGTCCGGTCTATTACCAAAGCTACCTCTGAGTACTTCAGTAGAGTTTTTGCAATAAACTATCTGGTCATTTGGACACAATCACATAATACTATGGTGTTTGTAATTCTTTTTTCATTTTCGTTGTCCTCACTGTTGCAGATATTAGTAGTCATGAATTTGTCCAACTCAGAAGTCTAGTTAGTCATATCTCCTAACAACTTCAAAAGCAGTAATTGTACTAAAGTAAACTTCTCTACATTGTTCTTATAGTATGAAGTATATACAGCCTGTTTTGCTTTCTCTTGTAGTCTGTTTAATTTGGAATTTTACTTTTGACCTTAATTCCTTATTTATGCTGAGTTTCCATGTCTAGTGCTTTATGTGGTCAAAAAAAAAAAATTATCTAGTTATACTAATCCCTCTTGTTGCTCTTTTACCAATAAAAATCTTATGGGGTTTTATTTCTCCACCAAACAAAATATAAAAGAAAACAATACTGTTTCCTCTTGCCTCCATTAGTGTGTTTAGTGATTAACCTCAAAGAAACAGGTACAAAATTAAAAAAAAAAGAAAAGAAACAAGTTTGGAAAAAATATTATGTGCAAATGATGACTCTATTTACCTAATTATCTTCATATTCTCTATCTGACTGTCTTATTCAGCTGTATCTTAAGCATGAAATACTGTGTTGAGCAGATGACAGTCGCTCAAGGAAAACTATATGGGATTGAAAGATAAGGAATCTATCAACATATCATTGATATGTAAAATCATGCACAAAATTTTATAAAAGATTTTTAAATTTTCTGTTTCAAATTATACTTAAACATGTGATCTAATGAGATTCTGGGATTGCTGTCAACAATGAATTTGATTATAAAATGTATAATTCATTGGTTGTCACTAAGCAAATTACTGAGATACTAAATCACTTTATAAATATACACAGCAACAACTGTGTTTATCTTTAGTTTCCATGAATTGGTCATCCAAACAAAAAATCTGCCTGGACTGTTTTGTTTCTTAACATGTAAACTTGAAGTCCTGAGACTTCCAATTATGCTTAATGAGAGTTTTTGGAGTTACAAGGTACATGAGTGAACTGTCAAATAATCTAATTTAGTAAGAACTTAAAAGCAATGTTTTGAAAGAATGGCTTGACCAGACACAGAAAGACCACATATTATACTATTATTCCATTTATATGAAATGTATACAAAATGCAAATTTAGAGAGACAGAAAGTAGATTCGTGGTTGCCAGGGATGGGAATAGGAATTAACTAGAAATAAGCACAAGAAATCATATTGAGGCCATGTAAACATTCTAAAACAGGAATGTGGTGATGGTTATATAACTCAGCAAATTTACAAAAAACTTTGAAATACATGTTTGTATACATACTTATCTAGAAAAGAATGACTTTATTAAAATGTTATCCCAATGATTGTTCATTATAGATTACTTAGCTTACGTTTCTTAAACAATCTATCATTTTTTACACCCACAGAAAATGAAAGAAGCACATTCTGAACATTTACTGTGCTTTTTCACGTTTGGGGAAGGGTGTGCATGCCTTAGCCTCCAATTTTAACCACTTTATTACAGAACTTAGATAATGGCAATGATTCAAATTTTCTCTGCAAAGAAATGTAAAATGTATGCAGTTACCTCAATCATGTTGCATTTATTACAGCTTTGCATCCCCAAAACTTATCATGGGGTTATGCACATAATACATGCTCCATAAATAACTGTTGAATGAATAAATGGAGAACTTTATGAATGTGTGGCTCCAGAATAAGTTTGCCAATTCTTTAGCAGAAATTCCTGTAAATGTAAAAAACTTTATTAAGTAATTCATAACTTGTTATTTGTTCTGGTTGTTTAAAATTAATGTACAACTTCAATAGTTTCAATGAAATGTCATTTTATCTATATACTAAATGATATAAAATATTATTTTCTTCTTTGCTCAACAACTGAATAAATGGAGGGTAGAAATAGACACAATGCTACATCAACTTACTAAAATACAACAAAAAGCCATTTTACAATTGTATAAAGAAGGAGTCATTGCATGTTCTGTTTTGTTCATAACACTATAGTGGAAAGACCCACTTGCAATTCAGCTTTTGGCACTTTGTTAAGGAACAAAATCAATAAAAGTCAGGGTGCATTAAGGAAGTGATGAATCAAATAAAGGTATTTTGGCATAAAAAAGAAATTAATTCTTTGCAACCTGAGTTTGGCTTATGATAGTCAATTCTATTGAGCTAAAATGATATATTTAACTCAGTCAGAGTAGTAACGTCGTAGTCCCTTTCTTTACCCCCAGGTGTTTCTGCATAGGCGTTAGGGGTAATTAACTGCCATTTTTCTCAATAATTCAGAATCTGCTCTGAGTAAAAAACCTCTGCATGAGTGATTGTAGAAAATAACAACACTTAGCTTATTATGTAGCACATTCTTACTCTGGTTGTTTAATCGTAGGAGTAGTTATGGAATTTATTAGCATAACTATTAGACAGGATTTTTCTCACTATATACCAACTTAGATCAATTGATCTGCACACATATATACATCTATGCACCCACATACACCCACATACAAACATGTATGTTCATGAATACACCAAAAAAGATGTATATCAGTAGATATTGCAATTGTATTGGTAAATATGACTGATTTACATTTCTGTATTATGTTCAAAATAAGACACACTACTTTTGAACACAGAATTGTTTTACATTGTTCCATCCTTTAAAAAGGATGTATTATGAGAAAATTATGATATGGATTCATACATGACCACAAAGTTGTAATAAGTATTCATCTCTTCCTTTTATGTAAGGTTCCATAGAGAAAATTTAGGTATCATTATAAATTAGTAGTCTGTGCCTCAGATGTGTTCAAACCTATACCTGTCTCTCAACTGAAATCACTAATAACTGCACCTATTAAAATAAATCCATTTGAAAATGTACTTCTGGAGGTCAATCTATAATTGGAAGCCCAGTGCTTAGCTTATTAGCATACCGTCTGGGCAGGCTGCTAGGAAACAGTCGATAGTTTCTTTCTGTACCTTTGATCCTGTGGTAGAGGTAAAGCATTTCTAAAATCGACATCCAGCCTTTTGTTTGCAATCAAACCTGCCCTGGAGGCCTACTGTGTATAGCTCTTGCTGCCATAACCACAGAGGACTTGCCATGTGTTTTCCACCTTAGTAACTAACATGAGCAGAGTTTCCACTGGGTGGTGAGCTTTTATTTAAGACGTTGATGATAAGGAGACTGTTCCACTACTTCTGGGACCAAATCACCATGTGTCACGCAGGGCTTTCTGTGGCAGAGATAATCTAGTGCTATAGAAATTTTTATCTTCTCTCTATCCCTGATGGATCGAAATACACCTAGGAAAGTACATCTGGTCCAAAAGACAACTTTTTAACACATGACCTTTTTAGGACTTTGAGGAATCATTTGTTAATGAGTAACTCCCCAGCATTTTGGTTGATAATGTCTATCTACCCCCCCCACTAGAAATTCCATGAGGATAAGTGCCATGTTTTTTCTTTTTGTTTGCCATAGTATACCCAGTGCCTTTAGCACAATGCTTAATACATTGTAGGAAATTGATACTTATTTGTTGAAAAGAAGTTCATAAAATAAACTTGTGTGAACAGTCACTTCCCTGACATTATTCAGTTATAAACTCGAAAACTCACTAACTTGTTTGATTACTTCTCTATAGATTTCTTGAGATTTTTAACCTCAACAACTTCCAACGTGTTTTTGTAACATTCAAAATGTCTCCAAGATAAAAAAAAATCTTTTTAAAAAAGAACTTATCTGTTTGATTCAATGTTAAATAATTTATTCATTCTGAGTTTGTGTAGGGTAATTAAGAACTGCCTTTTTTTTCCCTAATACTCTCTTTAGAACTGGACTTTAGACTTACGAGTCTTCAATTAACCAAGTGAGACGTTAGTTAGCAATGTCTGAGCTTGTACTGCTACTAGCTCCCCATGCCTGCAGCTTGTAGGAAGCAGCTTCTCTTTGGAAGACCATGCTCACAAGGAATTGTGGTCCTTTGTTTCTCTCTCTGAGTGTCCCCTAGCTAAAATGGTAAAACTTATCACAAAGCGAACATCAAGTGTCAAATGTGCATTCCCTTTGAGGATAGATTTCTCCCTGTCAGATTAGCCCTCAAATCTGAGGACTGTTGTTCTGAGGATTTATTTGGCATTTGTGAAGTACTGACAAGGTCCCCAGCAGTGAATAAAACATAGGAGGTGACATGCTTCACTTTCCCACTGGGCTTAGAGTTGAGGTAATTATGGTTCTGGGTTTTGTGCATGTTTGGAATTTAAAACTGTTGCTTTGTCAGTGTGTTGATTTTATGGTTAGTCTCAAGAGTAAGTAGATTTCAAAAACATAGCCAGTTAAGAGGAGAGTTGGCTAGCTGTTAGATAGAAGTATCTGGATAATGGTAGTATCCGTCCCACAAGATGGTTTTGAACAGAGGGTTATAATTGACTTAAGTCATTTTTTGCTGCCTGTTCTTTTAAACATGTGGCTGGAAAGCCTCTTCTGGTCTCTTAGCTCAAATGCTCAAACATATTCTGTAATAGTTGTGCAGCCTAGTCCAACACAAAGAAAATATTGAACTTCATCATTTGCTTAGGTTTTCCTATAAGATCAAAAATGAAAACAATTTCCTTTTGAATTGGAAGTATGCAGTAAACATTTTCTTGACAAAACTTATAATATTTCTCTAAACATTGTCAGGAAGGCAAAAAAGTAAAATTGGATTGTATCTCCTTCAGGCAGTGAAAAATTGAATGAGGATGGTTTTTTATTTGTTTTTTGGTTTTTTTTCCCTGAAAATGTCACAGGCTAATATAAAAGAGATCATCAAACTGCTCAGTTGCATAAGCGACAATACTTAGAGACGGCAAATAGGATTTGGGAACATAGTAAAATCGTACAGATTGAGTCTGTGATACTTTCAACAAGGGCTTGCCTTAAGTTTAGCTTAGAATGATTTATAAAGAGTTTGAAGTTCAACTCATCAGGTAAAGACATTTGCAGGGGGAGTTCATGTAACATAAGAGGATGCAGTCATTCCAAAATTTCTTAAATATGTTAGAAGTACCATTTTATAGCAGCAATTAATATATAAAAACTAATCATTCCTAATAAGGCTTTTATTAGACAAGATTTTATCATATAATTCAAACTGTAAGTGAATGAAAGTAACAAACTACTTTTCCCTTGAAGTATTATATAACTATAAATTTATATCAGAAGTTTACATCTTATATTGACCACACTTGCCCTTTCTTTCTTTGTTTATAGGTCCCAGCAAAGACCCCAGTCACAAAGCAGAGAAAGACGAGGGCCATCTACCTGGTTTAGTTTTTTGTGTGTATGACATAACAGTGAGTCCAGCACATAATGATGCGCCACTGAGGAAAGACTAGATGAGCAGAAGACATGACATAGAACTGCTTCAACGTGTTATCATGGATTTAGGACTAATCCTATGAGGAGTCTACATCTAGAAGAGTCCCAAAAGGTAGATCATGGCTGCTGGAGGTGGGGATCCGGTGGGAGAAAAATAGGATGTGACTGTGAAGTTGAGTATAGGTGGCTTAGAGCCAGGAAACCCATCCAGGTACATGGAGTCCTCAATGTATAGCACTGGCATGGGCAGGAGAGTGGAGGTGAGCACAGCATCCCCTCAGGGAGAATATGAATGGACCTGGAGCTGGTGCTTGGGAAGAGGGAGGTCTATCGTGTTTGTCAAAGGAAGAACAGAATGAGCAAGGCACATTCAGAGTTGGGAGAGGTTACCACAGATCCTAGATATTAAGGTGCCTTTGATTTAATCTTGGTCCAAGAGTTATGTCCGTTTCTTTTTTTTTTTTTTTTGAGTTTGAATATTACTCTGTTGCCCAGGCTGGAGTGCAGTAACACGTTCACGGCCTGCGCAGCCTCAACCTGCTGGGTTCAGGCAATCCTTCTGCCTCAGCCTTGCAAGTAGCTGGAACTACAGGTTCATGCTACCACAACCAGCTAATATTTTGATTTATTGTAGAGATAAGGTCTCGCCAAGTTGCCCAGGTAGGTCCTGAACCTGTGGGCTCAGACATTCCTCTCACCTTGGTCTCCCAAAGTGCTGGGATTATAGGTGAGAGCCATCTTGCCCATATTACGTCCATTTTGAATCAAAGTCTTGCAAGGTCATTTGCCAGGGCATATTTGTTTGGGCTCAAATAAGATAGCAAGCCAGGGGAAGTTGTGCCCTCTATCAGAACAGGGCAGTTCAAAACAGTGCTTTTTTTCTGCTGATATGCACAGGGAAACTTATGGGCAGGAGCTAGTCCAGAATTCTCTGCCCTGCTCAGGGTACAGTGTTATGGACTGGGCTTATTGAAGTCACTCACTTAAAGGCTGTGGAGCAAAACATGGAACATACATAGCAGAAAAGACATGGTCTTCCTGGTTATGGCTGAGGGCCTGAAAAAGAGCTTCTAGATAATACAGGCAAGATATCACTCTTGGACTCTGGCTGGCCTCATTAATTGTCTGCTGTAAACTCATCAGTATCCATAGGAATTGTAGGCATTAGCACGTACTTTCCTTATGCCCCAGGCATGGAACCTTTGATTAATCACTTTTGACAGTACATGTTTTCTCTTCTTCATCTTGAGGTGAAATTCACTTTGAAAAAATTCCTGCTTTTTCAGAAAATTCTGAATTTCCAAGACCCTCCAAAAATGAAGGAAGTGACCAGAAAGGGATAGAGAAATATGAAGGCATTTTGAAAGGTTTTAAGCCACACCTTTTAGTGTTTTTCAGGGACCTGTTTTTCATGGTTAGGGCCAAGACTGAACAATGTGACAGGAGTATGAGATGGGGAAGTCACAATCTGGAAGAGCAGGAATGCAGCCCCTTACTGAAGTCTACTGTCATTACTGGTTATGGTGCTAGGCTGTGAAGCCCCAGCAGTCCTAAATGTTGCTCAGGTTCTGTATATTGACTGTAGCTGAAAACAGAACAGGAAAACAGGTTTTGACAGCACATGGGGAAACTTTCTCTGATGTCTCAAGAACATGAGGTATATCTCCAGTGGGCTATTTTATCTTCCTCAGATAATTAGGATCCTCTTGGCAGAGACTGAGCACTGCCAAGAGAAAGAGGACTTGCACCACCATCCTCAGATGCTGACCCAGCCTGTGGCTGGAGAGGAGGACTAAGGCTGGGACAGTTATGTTCAGAGAACTCAGTAAAATGGTTCAGAGGTTGTTATTGAGGACTCTTTCTTCCCTCAGTGTCTTTTTCTTCTTTATTTTTGAAGTGCCTTAGTAATTTCAGTGTGAATTATCATGATATTATTTTAAATAAGAGCTTTGTTCCTAAGCATATTTGGCTGTGAGATAATTTTTTTTTAATGCTGATCCCTGTACAAAGGAGAGCACCAAAACACATGAATTTACTTATTAAAGATTGTGGATTGTGTATTTATTCTTACATATTTAAACTTCAGTCACTTTCAAAGTACTCTCTGCTTGATGCAATACACTTATTGAGATGCTTTTTCCATGCAAAAAACAGTTTTTGAACTATCAGTTTTTATGCCTTTTAGTGCTGCCGTTTTTTGTTTCAGCTCTTCCACATCAGTAAAATATTTCTCTTTGAGGATTCTTTTCAACTGAGGAGACAAATAAATGTTGCTTGGGGCAAGAGCGGGTGAATAGGAAGGGTAGGGCATAGGAGGTCATGCTATTTTTGGTCAAGAACTGCTGAACACTCAGTGTGGTATGGGCAGGTGTGCTTGTAAATCACCCATTATGAAATGGGCAAACACGGTGAAAGAATCTCCAAAAAAACATTCACTGAAACCAAACTTTGCTTCTCACAAAAGACACTGCCTGTTACACTGATGCCAATGGATTCCTAGAACACTTACCTAGCAGGGGAAGTATTACAAGGGGCCTGCCCTCCAAAAATTACATCCAATCTCTTTTGGGTCCCCTCTCATATTGAAGATTCCCAACCTTAAGAAAAGAATTGGAGAAACACATTTGCAATGCAAAGTAATAGAGATTTTCAGTCTCAGACCAATACCAATGGTGTGTTTCAAATTCAAAGCAGAAACATATTTCAGAATCAGGAATTCTACAAAGAGATATAAAATTGATCAGTAGAGAGCCATATAGTATGGGATCAAGCAAGGACTCTGGAAAGAAGAAAACCAGAATTTTAATACCAGATTCAAAATTTAAAACTGTGGGATCTCATTCAAGTTAGTTAGCCATGCTGTGCCTCAGTTACTATCTCTAAATGAGGATGATAATGACATCTAACCACAAGGCTGAAAAAAATCATTTGACTTATTCACTCAAGTCTTATTCTAAGTGACTTAGATTATAGATATGACTATAAATATCCTCATCTATAAGGCTATGTAAGAAGAGTACGAATACAATCAAATACCAATTTACGTGACAGCAATGTGTATCCCATTATACTAGCTATTTAAGATGTGGAAAAGGTTCTTCATTTTGGAGAGGGTTATTTGGACTGGACAAAGAATGTCCAGTGTTTAGCCTTCATAGTGTCATAGATTGCCTGGGTTTTCCATCTCCCTTTTTAAATGTTATGCTGTTGTCTAGTACTTAACCAAAACATTTTGCCAAATGCAGATTATTTGGAAAATAAATGCAAAGCTTCAGACAGATATTAAGACAGGAGTTTCTAACTGGTTTTGAAAGGAGGAACTACATTTAACTTTTCATTTTCAAAAAGCTGAGAGAGTGAGTTTGGTGGGAAAATAGTGGGAGATGACTGGTGAAGGAAAAGCTAATATGGAGTCCCTAAGATGGTGGAAAGGTGAGGGTGGGAAAAGACTTCAAAGGAGAGGTTTGAAAGAGGTGTCATAGCTTCAACCCTGAATATCTTAGGCTAGCTCTCAGGAATTAAGGCAAGAAATGAGTGGAAAGGGGCAGAGTGACTTGGCTTGGAGAAATCACCATTATATTTCTCTCTATAGGATGGACAAACACTTTTTGTTGAAGGTGTAATAAACAGAAGTCAGAAGATGAAGCTATTCATATTAAATTTGCAGTCAAAAGTGGTAATATGGATTGACGAGAATTGAGGAACTTTGGTGGTGGGTAGAAGAATGTTATGTGGTTTGACCAATGTAGAATTTATTCTCTTACCTTTAATTTACTGTTCGGTTAACATAATTAAATTTTAAGAGACTCTGGGTATAGAGAGGAAGGTTTGTGGGGTTTCTAATGTAGAAGGAGTATACATTATTGTTTAATTTTTGTAGGTTTAGTTTTATTTTAAACGTAGCAAAATAGCTCAAATTTATTTTCCTAAGGTGAGTCATTTTGTAAAGACTTCTTTCCCAATGCAAATGATACTGAATTCCAATATTATGGCTTTTTATTTCAGAGGATCTTAAAATGAGACACATCTCTATTAAAATAACTTATTCATCTCCCAAGACATGGAATATCTAGTGATAAAAAAAACTATAGAGGTACCAAACTGGTGACCCCTGAAGTTCATTTTGTTTGACCCATACTGTTTCATCAAAATTTGAATCAGATATAACTTTTAAAGATTTAAGATTTTGCCGAAAATCCAAATCTCAATTTCTTTCTTTTTCTTTCTTCCTTTCTCTTTCTTTCTTCCTTCCTTCCTTCCTTCCTTCCTTCCTTCCTTCCTTTCTTTTTTTAGAAAGCAAGATTTATTAAGAGGACAGAAAAGCTCTTATAGTAGGAGGGGACTCAAGGGGAAGTGCCCCAAATCTCAATTTCTTATGAATGATCACAGATTTTTGAAGGCTGAGTTTTGTGTGCATTATTCAAGGGGAGCAATCAGCTAGAATTAAGTGGCCCCTTTCTGCCACTGGATCCCTGGCATTCACTGTAGTTCCCAGTTCTGCCTGCTTGACACATTCACATGGCGATCCCCTGATGGAGTTTGAACTTGAGACATCTGACTTTATTGGACTATATCTGACTTCATTGGACTATAACAGGCAAATAGAAATGAGATATATTTAAGATGTACGACTGATTTTGGCTATACCTATATGTTGTGAAATGATCACCACCATCAAGCTAGTTAACATATGCATTGCCTCACATCATTACCGTGTGTGTGTGTGTGTGTGTGTGTGTGTGTGTGTGTGTGTGTAAAACATTTGGAATCTACCCTTTTAGCAAATTTCAAGTATACACTACAGCGCAGTAGAATGATGGTTGCCAGGGCTTGTGGGCTGGGGAAAATGGGGAGATGTTGGTCAGAGGGTACAGACTTTCATTTATGCAAGATGCCTTAGTTCTGGAGAGCTCTTTACAGCATGGTGACTATATTACCAATAGACTAATTAAAGGATTGAATTGACTAATCAATTAAGATGAATGGCTGATTTAATAATACTAATTGTGGTTTTGTTTTATTCTCTCTCTCTTTTTGTGATTCAGTTGATGGATGTTTGTAATCAACTTATGTCCTTACTGTTCTATGAATTAAGGGAATGACTAAAGTAGTCTAATAATTTTCTGGAAATTATTCTGAAATTAATCTGTAACCATTGCCCTTTTTTTTTTTAAAGACATAGCCCTTCAACAATCTTAAACCCCTATGACCTTAAAGGAAAAAAAAAGCAAAGTGCTTCAAATTAAAGATATTATTCTAGTATTTTTAAGTAACAATCAGAAACAGTTATGGGATAGAAGATTATATAAAATTTTAGAAGATTCATATATTGTGAATATTGATGATGATAAAAATTTAATGCAGAAGAAAAAATCTGAGTAATAGAAAAAATAGAAACCTATGTAAAGCAAATTAGTCACAATTTCAAAACATAAAATATATTTTTCAAAAGGATTTGTAATTACCTCCTTTTACAAATATACTATTTTTCTGAGTTCTCACTTCAAAAGAAACTTGGATATAGTGCTTAGAATTTGTAAGATATAGCCAAATGCATTGTATCATTTTATTTTAAAAACAGCTTTGCATAAAATGGCCAAGAAATTATTGTTCCCTTTTTAAAGGTGCAGAAACTGAGTCTCAGATACGTGTTGAATGCTTGCTAGAAGTCACACAAATAGTTAATAGCGGAACCAGCCCTAGAGGTCTTTATTCTGACTCAGTCCAGAGCTCTTTCTACTACATTACCCAGGCCCTTAATTTGCAATAGAATCTTTTCCAAAGTAACACAGAAATAAAATGTCTACTCCCAAAGGTGCTACAATGCTAAAATATGAGATGTGATTTAAATTAATTGTCACGTTCTGTGGTAAAGAAATGAAAATATTATTTAAGCTTAACCTTTGAGACAAATTTAAATAAACTCAGCCAAATACTTGGGGAAAATTCCGCAAAACTACTTCATGGAAGGTGAATCAAATTTAGCCAAAACCATCAGCAATGTCCTCCTACTGTTTAAAGTGGAAGCCACACTGCTGTGGTACTTTGTATGACATTTCTCAGAATGGACTTTTGTATCATTCCGAAGTGCCGTCCTGGTTTGCTAAAAAAATTTCTTGATGTGTTTACTTTTTAATTGCTTGAGCAACTGGATATAAAACCAAGTTTGCAGCAGTCAGACTAACAGTCTCCTTAGATTTCCTGGTTCTCGTGTCTTTTATGGATTGACTGGTATAAATGAGCAGTGACCACAAAAATGTATTGCAAATATTCTCTTCTTGTAGGATCTCAAGACCTGTGCTGTCTAGTACAGTGGATAAGGGGTTGTCCCCTGAGAACAGACATTCCCAGGGAAAAAATCTGGTTTTCTATTTTCCAGTTGTGTAGGTGAATTTCTTGATCTTTTTGAGCAACATTAATTAATTAATTAATTTCAGAATATTTATTGAATGCATACCATATGCTGTGAAATACATTAGAGGCTAAAGATATGTCAGTAAACACAGAGAAAAAAATTTCTGTCCTCATGGAGTTTGTATTTTAGTGCCTCAGTATCACTGAATATAAAATGGGGATAATAATTATATTTCCTTCCCTGGATAATTCCTGGGATTTCATAAAATTAGTCCTGACCTAGACATTGTATTCATTTGGGACTCTATTGTCTGCCTTAAGCAGGTCTGAGAATGGACTCAATTCCAGTATATCCTCCTGTGTAATTTAGCTATGGTCCATACTGACCTACAGGAAATAAAATAAATGAGAAAAACCCAAACTGGGCTCAACAAAGAAAAATATGCCATAAATGAAAAGTACTAATCTAGCTTCCATCCCTTCCCTCATTCTTTTTGCCTTTTTATTTTAAAATAATTTTTGACTTGCAGAATAGTTGTAAAAACAGTAGACAGTTTTAGTATACCCTTCACCCAACTTCCTCTATGTTTATATATTTTTAACCATAGTAAATTGACAAAACCAAGAAATGGACATTGATTAGGTGCATCAACTAAACCACAGGTTTTTAAGCATAGGCCAGTTTTTTGTTTGTTTTTACCAGTGTTCTTCTTTTGTTCCAAGATTCAATCCAGGGTACCATATCGCATTTAGTTGTCATGTTTGTTTCCTAAATCTGTTTCAATTTGTGTCAGCTCATCAGTCATGACCTTGGCACATTTGAAAAGTACTGATTGTGTAGACTGTGTCTAAATTGACTTTGTTTGAGTTTTTTTCTCATAATTAGATTAAGGTTGCACTTTTTGGCAAGAATAACACCGATGCAATATCATCATTTGAGTGTACCATATGAGAGAGTACAAATTGTAGATATGATTTACTTCTGGTTATGCAAACCTTGATCATTTGGTTGAGGTGGTGTCTGCCAAGTGTCTCCTTTGTAATTTAGAAATAGCTTGGGGAATATGCTTTGACACTATGCAAATACCCACCCTGTTTCTACTCAAACTTTTGCCCACTAATTTTAGTATTCATTGGTAGATTTTCTTGCAATAATTATTATTTATTCTAATAGTGATTACTCCATTTTCTCATTTCTTCTACAATTATAATTTTTTCTGTTAGGATAAACTGTATCTTTTCTTTCATCCCTTTCCTTAATTACAAACTCATGGATATTTATTTTAAGGGGAGGATACTTATACTGTGATTATAATCCAATAATATTTTATTTATTATTTGCTGAAATTGTTCCAATTTTGGCCACTGGGAACATTTTTGGCTTGGCTCCTGTGCCCTTTTGATCTGTGCCCACTCTTTTCTGAGTACTTTCTTACTTTCTGGCACCATGAGATGCTTCTTTTTAGCTATATATAAAGGCAGATTATTTGAGTGTGTAAAACATGTAAAGCTTTTGTATCTTTCTAAAATGCTAAACAAGGAAATGATCATTTTAGGAGACTATTCAAGAAAGATTAATGTCAATGAATGTCTTTGTTCCAACATTGTACAGCGCACTTAACTTTTTCAAGCAATGCTAGTCCTATTGAGGAATCTGAATGTTCCTATTTCTGTACTTTATGTAAGAGTGATGGCTTCAGTACATCCGTAAGCATGGGCCATTGAAATAATTTCTAAACTCCATTTTCCTCTCTGATTTGGTGGAGGTATCATAGTCTCCAGTCTTCAGCAATGTGTATTTTGGTACATAAAATAAATGAGGAGAATTTTATTCATTTGATGTTGCTCACTAACACTCCTTAGTTCTGCTTGATCAGGGAGTGTGAAGTCAAGCCAAATAAAATGCTATTTCCAGAAGTCTGTTAGGTGGACTTGGCTCTGTTATACATTTTAAGAGAATGAGAAAAACACACCCATTCTGTAGAAGACAGGCTTTAGCATGATTTGCCTGTAGTCTGTATCTTCTGGAACACAGGTCATGCAAGCTACAACCCCTGGGCCAAATCTAGTCAGTTGCCTGGCTTTTTACAGCCCTTAAGCTGTTTGTTACATTTTCAAATGGTCATATTTTGTAGTTATATGAGTCCCTACATAATATCTAGAATTTTTCCTCTTGGCCCTCAAAAGCCTAATTTTATACTCTCTGGCCCTTTAAGAAAATCTTTGCTGGCATCTGTTCTAAAAGAAATCATCCCTCCTTGCTTTGCACATGTAATTTCCTCTGCCTGAAATACTCTTCTCTACTTTGCTCGCTTGACTGCTGCCTACTTGTCCTTTAAATATCAATTCAACAACTCCCCATTCTGCCATCTTTTCATGACCTAACACATAGAGTCAGATGTCTCTCTACTGACCACATTTGCTGGGTACCTATAATATGAAGGCACCGCCTCGCTAATTTAGTGGTATGCTGGAGCCAGCTGGTAAGAACAAATTGTCTGCATTCTTCCCAACTCTACATTCAGTGGCATCACACTAGTATCTTGAAATTGACTACGGCCGGAGTACTTATACCATGGAAATTGGCAAACACTATAAGCCAGGGATTCCATCTTTTTTCCCAGGTAGCAGAGCACTTAACTTTACTAGTAAGCCACTGCTTATCACACTGAGTTGTGTTTGATTTTTTTTTCCCCGACTCCACCAGTAGATTCTCCACTTCTTAAGGAATGAGTCTGGATCTTATTCATCTTTTGTACTCCACAGTGCTTACATAGAGTAGACAATTCATGCTCTTTGAATTAATGAGAAATCAACTGAGGAGTGGATGTATATATGGAAAAAAATTCTGTTCTGATATCATTTCTAAATAAAAGGAATAATAAGTTAACTTAGAGACCTAAAATAAATGTAAATTAAAGACTGATGCTTTAAGCAACCACATTTCAGAACCTCCATTTAAAATTAAGAATGACGAAAGTCAGAAAAAAAGAAAAATATTGGATAATATGATAATAGAATTTTCCAGCTAAAGGAACTTTAAAAATCATAAATTCCAGACTACTGGTGGCACTTTGGAGTTCCTTCAGGCTTTTTGGTTCATGTCCCAGGCTCTTTCTGCTAGACTGAAAGCCAAAAATCTGACCACATTTGTCATAAGGGAGCCGTCTCCCTTGTCTGTATTTTCTCCAGTTTTGTGTTGACCTCCTCCACTTAAATGCACCTTCCATTCTTTAATTTAAGCAAGTAGACTGGAGGAGAGGATTGTTGTAGAGAATCTACAATAATGTAAAAACTAAGAAATTGCATACTTTTTTTCTTACAGATATTGATAGAAAATGAAAAAGGAGTAGAGGGAAGAAGTGAGAAAAATATGGTCTTTGTCAAAATTAAACATACAGGAATGTAATAGCCTAGTTTTCATTCGGGACTTTATAATATAACTTCAAAATCTCAATTTTTCTGACCAGTGTGCCCTTACGTGGTACAAAAATAACACACACAAGATGCATCCTATATTACTCAGGGTTCTGGCCCTCTTCAGTTTAGCTCTAGGTCTTCTAATCAGAGGTAAAATGATTCCTGCATATGCTGGTCAACCCTTTCTGGGATTTCTGGGTAATTCTGGAACTTTCTGTGACTCTTGTGTTCCATAACTATAAATGTAATCTCAACTCTCGAATTTCTTCTTTCTATTTCTTTCCAATTAAATGAAAAAAAAAATTATGGGTATAATGTAGTACATGTGCTTTACAGCAGAGAAAGTGAGACACAATAATTTATATCTAAAGATTAAAAAGTTTCAATTACTTTTGGTTACAGAGACGAACCCAGAGGCCAATTAAAGATTCCTGAAAATACTGTAAAAAAACTGATAGTGGAAATTAGTGTGTCTATGTCTAAGCTCAATATCTGGATTTTTCGACAATATTTCTCAATGGTTTTTAACCTATTATTCTTTTTTACTCTGTTTTGTGCATAGTACTGTCAACTGATAAACTTTTACAGAATTTGAAATTTTTGCTTTACAAAAATAACTTGTCTATCGTGTGTGTGTGTGTGTGTGTGTGTTTGTGTCTTTCCAAATGACACACAATCTGGCATTCTCTGATTCTTCCCACCATTGGGGATCATTGCAAATGATTGGTTGGTTTGTTGTGAGTAATGATTTTTCATTTTCCCATTGCATTCAAAATAATAATGGTAAATATATAGACTGTCTATATATTTGCATGACTAATTCAACATTACAAAAAGCAGCTGGAATATAAATTGTTCAGGGTTAAATGGAATTGCTTTCCAGTGTGAAGTAGGGAATCATTTTTATAATCCCAATACTCATAAGAGCTACTAAAAGTATTTCATAAGCACAGTCCCAAAATCTTTAAGCAGTTCAATAGTTTATGCTGTCTCAAAGCGAAAGACAGCCCAAGTGCTGGTGTTGCCAAGGCAAGAGGGTTGTATTTGGCTCCTCTACTCGAAGGACAATCTAGCTACTGTGAAAAGCCTGGGAATTTGACTTCTGTTATAATTGGATCGGATCTTTCCAGCAGCTCCTTCAAGGGGATATTAGTTTCATATGGAACCTGCAGTTCTTCCAATTTGAGGCTTTGATCGTACAAATAAATGTTGAAACGTTGATTCTGATCCTGTCATGCTAATAGAATTGGCGATCGGATTTATATTCAACTGTGTGAAAGACACAAGGGAGTGGGCAAATAAAAAAATGGCCGATTTACTAGGAAGATATGGTGTTGGTCTAAATATGATGAAAATATTGTCTAAGATCAGGATTTGCAAGAAATTTGTTTCCATTACTAAATTAATAGCCACTCTGTATTATCATAAAATCTGAAGTTGCTATTGAGCTGTGAACAATTAAACTGCAGATTTCTTGAGGAAATGTTGTGTGGTGTTAACAACCTTTTAGAGATATCTGTCCCATTGTTATTCTTTACTCACTCTGCGGTTAAGACTGGTGCATCAGAAAAGTATGTGGAATCCTCTTTCAAAATGTATTATATTTGATGACTGTGCTGCAGGGTATAAGCATCCCATTCAGAATGTATTCAAAATTAAACATGACATTTTGCTTTAAAAAAAAACTTTTTTTAAATTTTAGAATACTTTTATATTTATAAAAAAATTCAAAGATAGCACAGAGTTTCCATAAATTCCATACCCAATTTCTCCTATTGTTAACATCTTACATTAGTATGATATATTTGTCACAGACAATGAAGCAATACTGATGCATAATTATTAACTAAAGTCCATACTTTTTTCAGATTTTCTTAGCTTTTAGCTAATGTCCTTTTTGTCCTAGGATATCATTCAGAATATCACATTATATTGAGTTCTCATGTCTCCCTAGGCTCATCTCGGCACTGAGAGTTTATCAGACATTTTTTTGTTTTTGATGGTCTTCAGAGTCTTGAGGAGTACTTGTAAGGTATTTTGTAGGATGTCCCTCAATTTGAGGCTGTCTCATGTTTTTCTTATGATTAGGCTGGGGCTATAGATTTGGAGAGGAAGACCACACAGGTAAACTTGAAATGCACTAGCTGTACTAGACAAGGTAATGTATGTTAAATTTCTGTATTGTAAAGTTACTCTCTTTCCCTCCTTTCCAAACTAAACTCTTTGGAAAGAAGTCACACTATATGCAGTCTTCACACTATCCCCAGGTGTGGGGCTAAGGTTCTACCTTCTTGCCTTCAGTGGGGTGAATCTGCATTTTTAGAATTGTGAGATTTTAGAATGTTTCTGTATGGGAGACTTGTCTATCCTCTTCCATTTGTTTATTTATTTGATAATTTTATTCTATCACTACAGACTCATGGGTACTTCTTTTGTGACTTAATGCAATGTTATCTATTCTGTTTTTCAATTGTACTAGTTTTGTCCATTGGAATTTTTTGGGGGGTGAGGGGTAGTTGCTTCCTGTGTCCTTTTGACATACCCTACTTCCCATTATTTTGTTTTGTTCTGTTTCCAGTAACTTCTTACTTTTTAGTACTACAAGATCATCCAAACTTATTGTGTGTATTCCCTGACCCAGTGCTGGAATCATCCATAGCTTGGGATTTAAATATCAAATTTTCAAGTCAAGATTTCAATAATCTTTGACCACATTTTAATCTCCATTGCTCATCTATGTAAACTGTGTTTATAATTTAAAAAGATATTTCTGTCTGGCTAACAGCTCATTTTTTTTAAGTTTCTGTCTGGTTAACAGATTATATTTAAGAAGAATTATCTGGTCAACAGATTATTTTAAAATTATTTTTAACCTGGTGGCTTTTAAAATATTAATTTAATATGCATTACTTGAATTATCTCTGTTCAAAGATAAAAGACATTAAGTGGGTAGGTCTAATTTGGCTAATTCCATGAATTATCATCTGATCAAATCGTGACTATAAAAAAATCATCCCTGGCTGAAAGTGGAGAGTCAAAATGTTCTATGAAATAATTGCAAATATTCCCCCTGACACAAAAGGCTAGTTGTTCACCAAAACAAAGTTCTAAAATACTGAGGGTACAGCAGCTATGATTTATACCTGAGTTTTAATTGCATAACCAAACAACAGCAACAAAACAAAAAGATAAGCAAACTCTGTTGAACATATTTATTATCTGATTGAAGATGCAAAATTAAAATGATATTGTGGTATCTTACTTGGAAATAGATTAATAGAATAATCCTATAAAATTCTAAAGAATATGATAGGAAGTTTTGCATGCATTTATAATTCAGCTTACCAGAGAAAATTAAGGTTTCTTTAATATTGTTACAGACTACCGTTTGGAGCTAGGTCGAGGAGGAGAAGATGCCATAAGCAGTAAATCTCTTTTACTCACTGCTCCTCAATGTAATCCTGTGGGTTTTATCCGGAACATTAGGTACTGGTCATTAACTCTGCTAGTAGTCTCATGTGGATGAATCATCTCTTGGGAACACATTTGTCATGGTTTAAAAGAAGATATTTGGTGCCTGTTAAGGTTTCTTAACTTTCTTCTTATTTTACTGATTTTCTTTTAAAGGTCAACTTGTTTTATACCTTTAGAATTCTGTTATGTTAGACTCCATTTTGTTGTACCAGTAGTATCATTTATGTTTTCATTTGAAGGACTGAGTCACCAGCATTGTAATTAAAAAATAATAATTTTTAAAAAACCTACTTCTGTTTTCCCCTTCTCATCCCTTTACATATTTTTTCAAGAAAGACAAATCAACTAAATCTCATTTTTTTCTCCATTCAATAAAGTCTAGCTTTAACTTATTTTTTATTATGTGTATATGTGTTTATTTCTGAATTCCTCTAATGTTCTGACTTGAGCTGAAAGAGTGCTTTTTAGTTTAAAAAAATGTTTCGGATTATTTAATAGAATAGGAAGAGTTGACTGACTAGAGATAAATCCATGGTATATTATCAGGAATCTACTGATGACATTTATTTTCCATTTTTCTGTTATTTCATCCCCTCACTCATTTATTCATCCGGCTGTGTCTCAATGATACTGTGTGAAATAATTCTTTAATGGAATTCCAAGTAGGAAAATTATGTTGCAATTCCCATGTAAACAAGACAGAAAGTTTACTTTCTAATGGAGATCGGCATAAGCAGATTTCCAAAAGGTAGGATAACATGTACCAGATAAGTAGTACAAAAAAAATTAGTATTATAGACAGGCAAACAACTGAACTGAAGAACATTTTGACTTATTCCAATGTTATGCATAATGCTCCTACAAATATCACATACAAGTCTTAGTGCGACAATAGGTTTTCCTTTTTCTTGGTAAATACCTTTAAGTGGGACCGCTAAATTATATGGTAAGTGTACATTTGTAAGAATGTACCAGTCTGTTTTCCAAAGTAGCTGCCATATTTTAAATTCCTACCAACAATATCTGAGAGTTCCAGTTGTTCCATATTCCCACCAATGCTTGATATTGTAAATTTTTTACTTTTTAAAATATTGCCATTCTAATGCATACATAGCAGCATCTTATTATGGAGTTAGTTTGCATTTCCCTAATATCTATTAGTGATTAACATATTTTCATGTACTTATCTGTATATCTTCTTTGGGAAATCATCTATTCAAATATTTTTTTCCAGGTATTAGTGACATTAGTAGTGATTGTTATTAGTAATAGCATTCATTAATGTTACTTAAATCTTAAAGCTTCATTCATCTAAAGCAATAAGCCACTTCAGCTAACTTGGATAATTATAATAATTATTTTTTGCATGGAATCTATTTTTATATCATTTTACTATTAATTTGTAACTTTGAATTTAAAATGCTTCTCTTGTAAAAAAAAAAATCATAGTTAAATTTTGCTTGTTTATACAGCCTGACACTCTCTGTCTCTTGTTTGAAATATTTATTGCATTCATATTTAATGTAATGATTGGTAAGGTTGAACTTTGGTCAGACATTTTACTTTATTCTATTTGTTTAACTTTTTTGTTTCTCTAGTCACCCTTAATTGCCTTTTTGTGGCAAACAAACTTTTTAGTTTACCATTTTAACTCTTCTGACATTTAGCAGTGTTACTTTGAGTATACGTGTGTGTATTTGTGTACTCTAGATACTCAAGTATGCATCAGTAACTTAACACAGTCTTCAAGTTAGTATTACTCCAGTTCCAGTAAAATGTAGCAACTTGTCTGTGTATCATTCCATTTCCTGCCTCCTTCTTTATATTATTGTTTTCATATGTTACATTTGTATACATTATGAACACAACCATTTAGTGGGAATTATTTTTTTACTTTTAATTCCCATGTTTTTAAATTAAGGAGAAAAATGTATACAAATAGATGCACACACGTAATATTTTACACTTATCTACATAGTTATCATTTCCATGACTTCTAATTTCTTCCTATGGCTTTGAGTTATCACTTGACTTCATTCACTTCCTTTCTATCTGAAGGAATTTCTTTATGATTTTTTTTTAGTAACAAATTATTTGTCTTTATATTTTTCTAAACCTGGAAATATCTTTATTTTGTTTTCATTGTTTGATAAATAACTTTTATGGATAGAAAATTCTTGTTTAGCTTTTCTTTTACTTCAGTGCCTTTAACATGTCACTATCTTCTGGATTCCATTTTTCTGATAAGAAGTCTGTCTTTAACCTTATTGTTGTCTCTCCATACATGATAAATTGTAGTTATTGTGCTGCTATTAAAATATTTGTCCTGTTGTTCTTTTGGCCTGCATTTTTTTTTTTTAGCAGTTTCACTATAATATATCTTCTCTTTGTGTTATCCCACTTTGGGTTTGTTTAAATTCTTGAATCTGTAATTTAATGTTTTTAACCAAATTTTAGAAAATTTGGCCATGTTTTTCAAGATAATTTTTCTGCCCCTTTTGCTCTCAGCCTCTTTTCCCAGAACATCATTTACATGTATGTTAGAATGATAGATATTGTCCCACAGATCTCTGAAATAGTGTTTATTTTTTTAACATTTACCATTATGTTGAATAAAATAATTTTTATTGATCTACTTTCAAAGTCACTGATTCTTCCTTATATTATTTTAAATCTGCTACTGAGTCCACTGAATTAATCTTTTGTTTAATTTCTTGTGCTTTTTAGCTCTAAATTTTCTACTAGGTTATATATTATACTTTTGATTTCTCAGAGGAGATTCTCCATTTGTTGACTCACTGTTAACATATTTTTATTTAATACTACAGATATAGTTTTATTTAATTATTTGAACATAATTATAATTTTTCATCTGAAGTCTTTGCTAGACCCAATATTCATATTCACTCAAGATCAATTTCTATTGATGGCTTTTCTTGTTTTTTTCAAGTATGGGTCACATCTTATTGCTTATTTATATGGCATCAGGTACTTTTTTTTTTTGCAAATTTGCATGATAAATAATATGTGCTAGTGACTAGATTCCACTTTATTTTTCTTAGGATTGTTGACTTAAAATAGACATTTGAAAGTGTAGTTTTAGATTTACAGAATAATTGAACAGATATTATAGACATATTTCATATATTCATCTCCCATGCTTCACCATACCTTTCAAGCTTTCCCCTGTTATTGACATCTCACAGTAGCATGGTATATTTGTTATCCTTAAGGAACCAATACTGACATATTATTAATTAAAGTTTATAGTTTACATTAAGGTCACCCTTTGTGATGTGAAATCTTACAGGATTTGACAAATGCATAGCATATATTCACCATTACAGTTTTATACAAGATAATTTTAGAACCCTAAAAATCCCACATGCTTCACCTATTTATCCCTCTCCTCCCTCCTTACTGACTACCATGAATCTAAAAAGATCTGTAAAACTGATCCATTAGAACCTGGAAGTAAAAATTATCTCTATAGTTTTGCTGCTTTCAAATGTCATACAATTGAAATAATACATCATATATACATATATATATATTTTCGGACTGACTTCTTTCACTTCGCAATATATATGTACACTTTCTACACACTTTTTAGCTGCTGAAAGCACATTTGCTTTGCTTTTAGTATTATTTTTAATTGATACATAATAACTGTACATTTTTATTGAGTACAGTATGATATTTAGATACATGTAGACAAAGTATAATAATCAAATCAGGATAATTAGCATATCTATTACCTCAAATGTTTATCATTTCTTTTTGTTGTGAACATTTAAAGTCCATTCTTCTAGCTGTTTGAAAACATACAATAAAATGTTGTCAATCATAGTCACCCTTTGATGCTATAGAACATGAGCACATTTTTTTTCATTGCTCAATGACATTTCATTCCATAAATGCCCTACAGTTTATTTGTCTCTTATAGAACATCTTGATTGCTTTAAGTTTTGGTGACTGTGAATAAAGCTGCTCTAAACATTCATGTGCTAGTTTTTGTGTAGACATACATTTTCACAACTGGGTAAATACCTAAGAACGTGATTGTTAGATCATATGGTAAGACTATCTTTAGCTTTGTAAGAAACTGCCAAACTGGCTTCCAAAATAGTTGTGCCACTTGCATTTCTACCAGCTATGAATGAGTGTTCCTGTTGCTCAGCATTTTCGCTAGCATTTGGTATCCTAAGGTTTTTGGATTTTAGCCACTCCAATAGTTGTATAGTGGTATTTTATATGTTTATATACCATCTGTATATTTTATTTACTGAGCTATCTTCAGATCTTTCACCCGTTTTTAGTTGGGTTGTTTGTTTACTTATTGTTGAGTTTTTAAGAGTTCTTTGTATGTATTTGGATACAAGTCCTTTACCTGATATGTTTTGCAAATGATTTCTCCCAGCCTGTGACATGTATCTTAACAGTGAGCAGAAGTTTTGCATTTTAATAATATCCAACTTATCAATCTCTTCTTCCATGAATAGTGCTTTATGTGTTGTGTCTACAAACTCATCACCAAACCCAAGGTCACCTGGATTTTACCCTATATATCTCTTGGAAGTTTTATAGGTTTGCATTTTTTATCTAGGCTTAAGATCCATCTGAGTTAATTTTTGCAAATGATATGTTATCGATTTGGTTGTATTTTGCTTATTTTTTGTTTTGTTTTGCACATGGATGTCCAATTGTTCCAGAATCATTTGTTGAAAAGACTTTCCTTTCTGTATGGAATTGTTGTTCCTTTGTCAAGTATCACCTATATATTTGTATGAATCTATTTCTGGGTTCCCTATTCCATTGATCTTCTTGTCTATTCTTTTATCAATACCACATCACCTTGATTATTGTAGTTTCATAGTAAATCTTGAAGTGGGCAATGTTAGTCCATTGACTTTGTTCTTCTTTGATATTGTGTTAGCTATTTTGGATCTTTTGCCTTTCCAGATAAACTCTAGGATACATTTACTGATATTCACAAAATAATTTGCAGGAATTTTGATTGGAATTGTTTAGGACCTGTTGTTTATGTTGGGAAGAAATAGCATTTTAACTACGAGTCTTTCTATCCATGAACATGGGATATTTCTCTATTTATTTAAATCTTTGATTTTTTTTCATTTAATCTTCTAGTTTTCCCATAGAGATTCTATACATAATTTGTTAGATCAATCTTAAGCACTGTATTTCTTTCTGTTTTATTTTTGACACAAATGTAAATGGTATTGTTTTAGTTTCAAATTATAATTATTCATTGCTGATATATAGGAAAGCAGTTGACTTTTGTGTATTAACTTTTTATTATATAACTTTGCTGTAACTTCTTATTAGTTCCAGTTTTTTTAAAATTTCAATTAATTGTTTAAAGTCATCTTGTGAAATCTGTGTTCCCTGGGGCATATATATCTCTACTGACACTGAACTTTTTTTTTAATCCTGATTCCTGGAGGCTTATGCAGTTTTAAATTTGACCAGTGATTTAAGCAGGAACTATGCTCAAACACCTCAAGCCCATAAGACTTCCTCTTGCTACCTGAGCTGTGTGTAGGTAGAAGAATACATTCAAAATTACTAGTGACTTAGATTTTCCTCATGTCTTAGGAACTTTTATTTTTCCTTGGGTAGTCACAGATCTCCTACTTAATACACAGTTTAGTAGTCCACCAGAGATGTGTGGAGAGTTTTCTATTTCATTTAACTTCTAAGATTTCTCCCCTAATTGTCTAGTGTTTTGAGACCAATATATCTGGTCATTATAGCTGCCCATTTTTGCTTTCTGCACTCTCTTTCTGAATGGGTCCATCAGCTTGGACAGTAAAGCTACTGAGTTGTGCTTTGAGACAGAATAAGGACAGGACTTGGTCATCATCCCACTAATGTATCTTTTCATACATACCCACTGACAAACTAATCTAGTTCATAGGATTACCAGATATATGATGGCAAACTGTTCTTTGAGTTATAAGCACTAAAATGTCCCAGAAGAAAATTGAACTAGTATTTAGTTCTTTATAATCACTTCTGATAAAGTTTTAACAATTATGGAAAATGCATCTTTATCCACACTCATTGATGTACTTCCTATCTGGTCTGGAGATCATGAGATCTAGTGGTGTCTGATAGATTTAGCTCATTCACTTTGGCTATGTCACTTTGTATAATAAAATATTGAAGCCATATTAAATGAAAATGTCTAATTATTCCTGCCAAACAAGTGCCAGCACTAGGAAAACTTAATTTCCTATAGAATTTTTTGGGGAGCTGAAGGAAAAAGAGTTCTGATTAAACTCACATTTTATACAGCTGTCTAGAAGTAGCACATAAATCTTACAGAGCTGCCAAGGCAGCACAAGTGTCCTAACTTGTTTCAATTAATTACCAAATTAAGTCTACATGTGAAAAAGAAAGGACTAAATAATAGCAGCAAAGAACTATTCACAAATTTAAGAATTATGTTCTATACTTGATGACAATTTATTTCTATAAGAAGCTCCTATGAAGACCACTTATCACAAAGAATAAATGAAAATGGGCTTTGACCTTGAAATTATATTTGTCCTTGCACTTTCATTCCATGATAATACCTAGGCTCAATAATTTAAGAGCCAATATTACCAGCAATTTGATAAATACTTATGTGCATATTTGTCAATTTGTAAATAGACTTATATGCATTAAGATCACTGAATCCTACAAATGTTATATGCAGTTGATATTTTGGTTCCTCTTTACTTCTCTCTTTACATAACTCAACATTATAGAAATTTGTTGGTGGATTTCAACTCACTCTCCCTCTCTTCCTCTGCCACACTAACTGTCCACAATCCAGTCCTGGATAAACCCAAATTCTGTCTTCTGTTTTACTAAATGTGTACAACTGAGCAATGATGGAAATGATCACATGTTATGGCAAGTTGGTATTACCATAGATTCATGACCACAGCCTCAAATGAGTACACAATCACAATGTTTCAAGCAAGCTCACTTTCTTACTATACTACATAGTTATGTTGCACCTTTTCTTCATATTGCAAAATTTTCAGTCCTCCATCTCCTATTCCTGGTATATGTTTCCCATATAAATGATCTAGTATCCTTTCCCCATGTTAAAAACTTTTCCTCAAAAAACATGTTCCACTCAGGTCATTTCTATCTTATTTGATGGCAACTCCTTCTTAACAGTCTCTAAGGCTGATAACCTTGAGGTAAGTCTCTATTTCCCTCTTTCTCTTGCATACTCCACCTTTGATCCATCAAGTTTTATTTACATTCAAAAGAGTTTCAAAATTTAATCACTTCTCATCTCTTCTGCTGCCAATCTGATCTGACCTACAAAGTTGATTATTGCAATATTTTTCCAGCAGGTCAACTATTTCTTTACATTAACAGACTATCTCAGCTTAGCTATCAGAGTGATCCTTTTAAAATGTAATTTATTTTTTAGCATTTTATTTTATTGTGGTAAGAACACTTAACACAAAACCTATAAACAAGTTATATGACATGTAAAGCTTTTGGTACAAGTATCAATTTTTAAGAAAAAATTTCGAATTACATTGCTTTTAAAATCTATCATATGCCTCAGCTTCTGGGTTATTTAGCATATGATGGATTTTCCATCACTGTCTAAAACATTAAAACAATTATGTGTATGAAATTTCTTCTCAATTTTAGAGATTTTACAAATGTTAGCAATTAAAGTGATCAGTGGTGATTCAATGCTTCATTATTCCTATCTTCCTAATTCCCCAGAAGATATGGTGAGAATCCTTGTAAAAGTCCCAATGATCCAGTAAATCCCTTTCTTTTCAGAGGCATATGAAGTCTTTTCCATTTTAAAGAGTTATACAGCCAGGGGCAGTGGCTCATGTCTGTAATCCTAGCACTTTGGGAGACTGAGGCGAGAGGGATGCTTGAGCCCAAGAGTTCAAGAGCAGCCTGAGCAACATAGTGAGACTTATGACTACAAAATATTAGCTGGATATGGTGGCATGTGCCTGGAGTCCCAGCTACTCAAAAGGCTGAGGTGGAAGGATTGCCTGAGCCCAGGAGGTAAAGATTGCAGTGAGCTGTAATCATGCCTCTACAATCCAGCCTGTGTGACAGAGTGAGTCCCTGACTCAAAAGAATCATCATCATCATACAAATGTTCATTGTATCATAACAATTACCAAATAATTTCAGCTATATATGACCTATTTAATGGTAAGTATAGAATTTTTCCCATGTTAAATACAACTATCTTTTTATAATACAATCTCTAAAACATACTGCCCCTAAATTGTGAATTGTCTGTATGGGTTTTCTACATGTACACAGAGTCAGAAGATCAGAATTTAAGGTTCAACTCTTCCATTAATTTATGTTTTTTTGAGAAAGACACTCAATTTCTGTGGATCTTAGTTTCTTTTCCAGAAAATCCTATTGGATTACAACTGAAATATTTTATCTCAAACGGTCTAATCACCTCTCTATTATGGTTCTTGCAGCTTCATTGGCTATAAGTTTGACCATGTGTATGCATAGTTGAGCAGCCAACTATGAAATCAGCTATGTAAATTCAGCACTTACCACATGACTATATTTATATTCAGTTACCATCTTATATTGATAAATCATTTATATTAATCAAAATTAAGTGCTATTGAGCATTTGCTAGGTACTCTTCCAAGCCTTTTTCAAAAGTTAGGTCATTTAATTTTCATTATAACTCCATGAGATAGCTACTCTTATGATGTTCATTTTACAGTTGAGGAAACTGAAGCATAAGAAGGTTAACTTGCCATTAGTTACTCAGGGTTTTGCTCTCAAGGACTCAACTTCAGAACTCACATTCTTGACCACTATGATAAGCTCTCTGTACCAGCTTAACCATAATTATTTCCTAATCTATCATTTATTTAGTCTGTCAGGTTGGCACATTCAGTTGATTTATTACTAGTTTATTTATATAAACAAGACTCCCATAAAAATCACTCTTTCAACCACATTAAAGATTATCCCCACAACACACTACAACCCATTATTTTGTTCCAGTACCCTGTGTAGACACACACTCAACACATTTTTGATACTTGCTTTACCCATTCCCTACTGCCCTCACTGTAATATTTTTCCCTAAGATAGAAGAGAAAAACATACTTAAGAGACTCAAGGGAAATAAAGGGTCTGAAAGTCATCCATTGTTCTATTATTCTTCATGATCGTTTTGCAACACATTATGCAATTCCTAGGGAAAATACTTCGCTGCATTCTGTTGGCTACAAATCGAGTAAACATAAATTCAAGTCCAGGTTAAGTACTTATGCTTTTTGAAGATTTTATATCTGGTGGGGTCTGTTCAGTGTCACCAGATTTCCACAGCAATATAGCTGTAACATTCCTTCTGAGAGAACTTGAATCAGGCACACTGGATCAGATTTATGTCATTAACCCCCACAAGATATTAATCATTCTTTGGGGTCATTTTCAGCTATCAAAGTAAGAGCATTTGGAGGAAAAAAAAAAAGCAAAGGCTGACTTCAAGCCAGGTCCTGTGGCTAGCTAGCTTTCAGGTGGTGGAAAAACAAATGCTGAAAATTCACAAAACAAATTTCTTGGCAGAAAGAGTATGATGATCGAGAATCAGACAGAGAAGTTACCATTCATTAGCACACTTACAAACTGTCTGTGTTATGAAAACCAGGGCACCATTGGAGGAAAATAAACAGATTTATCAGCCTGGTTGCAATTTACAAAGTGTGATGTTGAGAGATATTTACTGTCTTTGTGAAATCCTGCGAAGACAATCTGCTTGGCTGGGCTGATGTGTCACTTCTGTCAGGTCTTAGAAAAAGTATTACATGCCTGGTACACTTTTCTTATTTGAAACTGGGCCAGTTTATCAGTGCCCTTGTTCCAACAGCATGTGCTCGTTTAGTGTCTCTGTTTCGCATCTTGATAATTCTTGCACTATTTCAAACATTTATTATTATTGTTATTATTATTATTAATCTGTTATGGTGATCTCTTTTTGACATGTCACAAACCACACCCATGTAAGACAGCAAACTTAATAAATGTGTGCATTCTGACTGCTACACTAAGACCTTCATGTTCCCTGGGACACAAAAGTATTAAAATGAGGCCAAATAATAACTGTATAATGTCCTGTAAGTGGTCAAGTAAGTGAAAAAATTTGCACAGCTCTCACTTTCAATCAAAAGTTAGAATAATTAAGCTTAATGAGGAAAGCATGTCAAAAGGTGAGATAGGCCAAAAGCTTGGCCTCTCATGCCAAACAGCCAAGTTCTGAATGCAAAGGAAAAGTTCTTGAAATAAACTAAAAGGGCTACCTACTTCAGTGAACCCACAAATGATTTTTTTAAAAAGTGAAACAGCCTTATTGCTGATATGGAGAAAATTTTAGTGGTCTGGACAGAAGATCAAACCAGCCACAACATTTCCTAAAACTGAACCCTTTTCCACAGCAAGGCTCTAACTCTCTTTAATTCTCTGAAGACTGAAAGGTGAGGAAGCTTCAGAAGAAAAGTCTGGAGCTAGCAGACGTTAATTCATGAGGTTTAAGGAAAGATGCTATCACCATAACAAATGTCCCCAGCTCCTGGGTTGTGGACTGGTACTAGTCATGACCTGTTAGGAACCAGAACACACAGCAGTATTTGAGCAGTGGGCTAGCGGAGTTCAGCCTTCTGTCAGATCAGCAGAGGCACTAGATTCTCAAAGGAGCATGAACCCTATTGTGAACTGTACATGTGAGGCATCGAGGTTTCTCAGTCCTTAGGAGAATCTAATGCTTGATGATCCCTGCCTCCTCCTCATCCATGGAAAATACTGTCTTCCATAAAACCAGTCCCTGATGTCAAAAAGGTTGGGGACTGCTGCTCTATAATATAAAAATGTAAGGTGAAGCAGCAAGTGCTGGTGTAGAAGCTGCAGCAAGTTACCCAGAAGATCTAGCTAAGATAATTGGTAAAGGTGGTTATACTCAACAACAGATTTTCAGTTTAGATGAAACAGCCTTCGACTGAAAAACAATGTCATGTAGGACTTTCATAACTGGAGAGATGAAGTCCATGCCTGGTTTCACAGTTTCAAAGTACATGCTGACTCTCTTGATAGAGACTAATGCAGCTGATAATTTTAAGTTAAAGTTAATGCTCATTTGCCACTCTAAAAATCCTAGGGCTCTTAAGAATTATGCTAAATCTTTACTGCCTGTGCTCTCTAAGTGGAACAACAAAACCTAGGTGACACCACATCTGTTTACAACATGGTTTACCGAACATTTTAAACCCACTGCTGAGAACTACTTCTCAAAAAAAAGATTTCATTCAAAATATTACCACTCTTTGATCGTGCACCTAGTCACCCAAGAACTCTACTAAAGATGTGCAGAGCCGGGCTCGGTGGCTCAGCCTGTGATCCCGTGCTTTGGGAGGCTGAGGTGAGTGGATTGCTCGAGCCCATGGGTTCGAGACCCGCCTGGGCAACTTGGTGAGACCTCACCTCTACAATAAATCAAAAACTTAGCCAGGCGTGGTAGCGCGTGCCTGTAGTTCCAGCTACTTGGAAGGCTGAAGCGGAAGGATCGCTGGAGCCTAGCAGGTCGAGGATGCGGTGGCCAGGAGCGGCCACTGCACTCCAGTCTGGGCGGCGACAGAGTGAGACTCCAACTCAAAAAAAAAAAAAAGAGATGTACAAAAAGTTTAATATTGTTTTCATGCCTTCTAGTACAACATCTATTGTGCACCCCATAGATCAAGGAACAATCCTAACTTTCACATATTATTATTTAAGAAATGCATTTAGTAGGGCTATATGTAGCTGTCATATATAGTGATTCTCCTAATGGATCTGGGCTAAGCAACTTGAAAACTTTCTGGAAAGGATTTAGCATTCTAGATGTCATTAAGAACATTCATGATTCATGGGAGGATGGCAAAATATCAACATTAATAGGAGTTTAGAAGAAGTGAATTTCAGCCCTCATTGATGATTTTGAAGTACTTAAAAATTCACCGGAAGAAGTCACTGCATATTTGGCAGAAATAGCAAAAGAACTAGAATGAGGGGAGGGGGCAAAAAAAAAGTGAAGCCTAAAGATGCAACTAAATTGCCTCAATCTCACGATAAAACGTGAATGGATAAGGGGTTGCTTTTTATAAATGAGCAAAGAGAATGGTTTCTTGAGATAGAATCTACTCTTGGTAATGATGCTATAAACATCATTGAAATGACAAAAAAATTAGACTATTATATAAATTAGTTGGCAAATCATCAGCAAGTTTTAAAAGGATTGACCCTAATTTTTAAAAACAGTTCTACTGTGAGTAAAATGATATTAAATAGTATCACATGCTGTAGAGAAATTTTTCATGATAGGAAGCTTCAATGCATGTCACAAACTTCATTGTTGTTTTATTTCATGAAATTGCTACAGCTATTGCACCTTCAGCAACCACCACCCTGATTAGTCAGCAGCCGTCAAAATTGAGGCAAGATCCTATACCAACAAAAAGATGACAACTCACCAAAGGCTCAGGTAATCATTTGCATTTTTAAACAATAAAGTATTTTAAATGTAAGGAATATACATTGTACACGAGGAATGTGCATAATGTTGTTGCATACTTAACTTACTACAGTATAGTATAGTGTATATTTAACTTCTAAATGCAATGGAAATCCAAAAACTATGTATGTTTTGCTTTTTTGCAACATTTGCTTTATTGCAGTGATCTGGAATCAACCCTGCTGTATCTTCAAGATATGCCTGTTATTTTCAAGAATTTATATTTGTAGAAGTCAAACAACAAGCTATTGCATATGTTTAGTGGTTGGTTCTTAACTAGCTAAATGTCTGTGGTCCAACTTATAGGAATGAGAGTGATGATGCTTACTCAGGAGTGTTTCATTGTCAAGTGCTTCAGAATTTGAATGACAGAGGACTTGTATTTCCACTGAAAAGCTTAGAGACCTGAACTGTATCTTAATCTGAGTTTATGGTATAGGGAGAGAAGGTAGATATTAGTTCATCAAAGACGTCTAAAAATTACAACAGCTCCAGGGAACATGAACTCATGGAATCTTTTATTCAAGGGTTTTATTTGTGTGTAGAGGTATGTTGTGCTTATAGGTACCTAACTTCATCAAATAAATATATACAGAACTTTTAGAAAACAATAACCAATTGAAAATATCTTATATGTCCTTCAAAATTATTCTCTTCCACCACTCTTTTTCCTACTTCCAAACAGGAATCGTTCTGCACAATTAGTTAGAAAGCCCAGACCTAAGAAGAGTGTCAGCATCTTCAGTGAAGTTACTCACTTTAAAGCAATACTTTTTTATTTTTACATGTATTTTAGATAGTTGGTTATATAATTCATTTTTTAAATTAATTGTGTTTATGGCATTTTTACTTTCCCTGTAGTATTATTTTGAACTTGAACAACAGGCTTTTTTTTTTTCTACACATAAAGTATCCAAGTGTGGATAACCCACACTTCCTGAAACACTAGCCAGTGTTGCAAAATATTGTCCAAATATACTTGAATGTTAAAGATATTTCAGTGATAAGCATAGTGTAATAGATCTAAAACAAATTCAGGAAGTAAAAAGAAGTGTTCTGCTTTCAGGAAGTGTACTTTCTAAATTTAATGATTTTCAAAAATGCTACTTTTGAGTAACAACAAATATTGATTTGAATTATTTAAGATGAAGAATGAATTTATGAAGATTTTTTTAACCCTGCTTGGGAATTTAAATATCTTCTTCCTTACCCTAACTGACCTCTTGCCCTACCACACTTCTGTGCAAGAATCCAGTATCTCATCTTATACTCTTCAGAGTTGAGCATTCCTTTCCTGTCCATTTTCTCCCATGCACATTCAAATTCAACATGAGACTTTAATTCAACAAATTTATGGATACTGGATGTCTACAAAAGTCTCCATCTAAATTAGGTACATAACTTGAAAACCTTAGGTCAAATGGAAATGAATGAATCTATTAAGTATTGAATTGATTACTCTAGTGCAACAATAGTGAACTTGCATGAGTTAGAGGGGAAATTCCAGACAGGAAGACAATTAAAACTTCAAGAAGTATTGCCTTACCTACCAATCATAGTATATGTGAGTCTCTCAGAAAGGAAATCATAAACATTGAAAGTTCCCATACATAATTATAACCTTCAACACATATAAAGTAAGATATGAATAGCATTCCTTCCCCCATCCCACCTTTCCTTTCTGATTCCAATTTTGTTTCAATGGAAAAGCTGGGCAAACTGAAAGCCATGAAAGTGACTACCCCATCCTACCTTAAATTTATACCTCTATATTAGTTTCTTTTATATTATTGTAGAAGGGAAACATTTGGCATGAAACAACACAGCATACATTGGAGAGACCAACCTCCTATCACTTAGGCCGTGTGTGGTCCAAAACGCCAATCTGGCTTCTCACTGGCCCACAACCTACTTTCATAATCTGAACTGTTGTGTAGTAACTGTTTTTGACATGCAAAGAAATGGTGTACTTCATAATTGAGTGTATGTTATATGTATGTATGCAAGAAAGTCTTCCAAATCTCACTGTGTAATACCTATCATTTAATTTTTGTATCGTTTTTTGGTTATAGATATGAAACACACAGTAAAAGAAATACAAATTAGAAATTTAAGCAGTGCTATTTTATAACAAACAGTTTACTTTTTAAAAAAATCTCAGTTATCCTAAAAAAAAGCATTATTGATTTACTAACAGCTTAAAAAAAATCTCACTACAAAGGTACATACCAATTATAAAAAAGTCTACCCAAATTTTAGAAGTATAAAAATGTGAAATAGATATGCTTTATAATCATGAAAATATTGTGAGTTCTTTTTTCTTCTTATTTATACTTTTGACTTTTTTACTAGACATGTTATTAAATTGCACTAATTCATAAATATATGAGTGCCACCCATTTATGGCTGTAACAATACTTTATTATTCTGGGTGGTCAGTCATACAGAAATTTAGAGAATAGAGTTCCAAGATGGAAAATCATTGTGCTCTCCCATTGTCCAAACTTCTAGGAGCACTATAATAATGCTAAAGTTCATGAACTTTCTCTCTGTCTCCTCAGGACCTTACCCAGATCAGCATTTCCCCATCTTTCATCAAATAAAAGGTGAGGTTGTGGTCAGTTTTTCTGAGACGTGCTGCCAAAACATTAGGTTATATCAATAACATAGTGAGAACAAGAATGAGCCATCCTTCTATTAAAATGGGGAGGGAAGAGACTGAACTTAATTTAGAGGTTTGCTTTGAACATGTTCTCTGTGTTCTGTAGTGACCTGGGGTTTCTTCTACCACCACACCCAATCCCACAAGGGTTTTAATTGACTTGCCTGATAATATTGTTTTAAATTTAGTAGGGAAGGCCTCCCACCACTAACTGTTTCTATAGAGCATTATTGAGCTCTTGGGAAATTTTTCTTCCAAAGAAAGCATGGAATTCCTCTCAGAAATATTTATTTCTCTAGGACTCTGAATGGAAGGGCCTGGAATATAAAAGAGAGTGAGAGCAAGAAGGAGTAAACAGTGAGTGGGAGAGAGACAGAGAATCAGGAAAGGAAGGAGAGAAAAAAAGAGACTTTTGGAAAATGACCAATTTTTATGATTTCAATTTGTTTAGTGACTCTATTATTGCCTTTTAAAAGTAAAGGAAGACATTTTAACAATTTTAAGGCTTGTCATTTAAATTTCACATTTGCCTTGTCATTCTATTGGTAGTTCCCATGCCCATGAAAAACATTCTTTTGCACATTTTCATTCACCTGAGAATATATTTGACTCTTGCCAAGCGAGATTGGAAGATACTTACAGAAAAATTGAGTAGTGTGAAAGAAAAGTCAACTGATAAATCCTCATATCTTTAAAAATATACTTATTTTCAAGTTACCTAATAGTAAGGAAATAAAAGACTATTAATTTCTTGTTTGTTCTCTAAGAAGCAGACATTGTTGAACTTAAAACCATCTTTTCCTCTTGAACTTTGATGTTGCATCCAAACTCCAGGCTACGAAAGACAACTCATCATTTTGAGCCATGTCATTTTTTTTTTTTTCAGATAGCAATTTTCCTATAGCCTCTGCATTGAATTCTACAATGTCCAGAATATTTGAGCCATGTCCGAACGAGATGTTCCCCATTCTGCTATTCATATGGTTGACATACTACCTCTAAGTCTACTCTTACTGAAATAATCTAATAATTCATATTTCTTTTAATTTTCTTTTTATAGTGTGAAGCTTCACTGTTGGATACTTTTAAGAAATATATACTCATGTTTAGTTTCTTTCCCCTCATATCATTTAAGTGATCTCAAATGTCTCACATCCTTCGTGTGCACCCCACAGAAATAATCACCAAGTATTGGTAGTTGTAGTCGTCTGATACAACTGACATAAGGAAGACAATTCAAAATGAATAGCCAGAGTCAAGACCCTGATACCCTTCATGCTATTACTTCCAAAGTAGCTTTTTCATGGATCCAGGTAACACTTAAACTCTCAATCTAAGATTAAAAACATCTGCTAGAGGAATTGTCAAACAGTCTTGGAACACTTAGTTGAATTCACAGGGACTCCATCTGGGACTGGTGATACTTACTGCTTTCATATCTTTAATTGTTTCTAGCACCTCCATAGATCAAAGTTCTCTCTATAATGCATTCTTTCCATCATGCCATATTTACCCATTTTATATCAAAACATATAATCTTTACCATCTGGTTTCATAGGGGAATATAAATCTTTATCAAACTAGATTAACATTAAGTAACTTTCCTCAATTGTGTGTGCCTGTATTTCTTTCTTATGTGCAAATTTAAGAAAATCATCCTTTCTTTCATGGTATACTTTAAATTTAGAAACAGACTTCCTGGGCTTTTCTATCTGTGAAGTACTTTTACATGTTTCTTTGTGCCTGAATTTAAAGCTTCAAAGGAAGTCAGTATTATTTTCCCTTTATCTTCTGTACTATTTTTCCATATCTCAAAATTTTAAGCATTTAAAAGACATCATTGAGTTTAAAATTTTTTTAGGGCTTAGCTCAATGCCTGATTTAGCGTAGATACTCAATATATTATTACGCTGATAACACAATAAATTATGTTCTTGTGTACTTTATGAAGATTATGTAAAATGAAAATTTTCATGTTAAGGTGAAAACTGCAAATCAGCTAAATGTGACAGAACCTTAAATAATAGAAGGTCAAAGTATTTTATATATATATCACATTACTACATAAAATATTACATATTATATGTATATATGATATTATATATTATATATTATAATATTTTATATAATAATGTGATTCATAATTTAAAGCATCACCCTAATTATCATCATTAATATGCTTCTATTAAACATTATTCATATGTCAATACACTGATTTTATGACACTATTTATATTTTTCTACTCTTGCTCAGTTAATGTACCCTCTTGCACATAGTACAATAGTTTATTGTTTCTCTCCTTTCCATTTCTTCTATCTCGTCAGATACACAGTTTGGGTCTATAAAATAAAAAACATGTTATTTATGAAATGCATATGAGGACCGCTTAAGTCTCAAAATATTTTTGCTATTAATTTATTTTTTATAGTCAAATATATATGTGCATATATGTGTGTGTGAGTATAAAAACACACATATAAATATATATGTGTGTAAGATAGATAGATACATAGATACATGGATACATAGATAGATATGGATACATAAAATCTTAAATTTCTGATGAGTGGCAGTGAGTCACTCTTGAAAACACAGGGATTAGGAGCAAAATGGCCAATGAGAAGCGGCTAGTGTGAGACTCACATGGAGTGTAGCAAAATAGGGAAAATGCCTTAGCACTCAAAGAGGAATGAAGCTAGCAGCATGCCCTGCCAAAATCCACTTGGAGCAGTGCAGGCAAAAGAGCCGTGAGTGGTTCCAGCCACCACTTCTCAGGAACTTAACCCTTACTGGTGGCTGATTTCTAGTGGCCTGAGAGGCAACAGAAAGACCCAGTGCTTTCAGGTAACCCAAAGGCAAACTCTGCTGGACAGTTTCTGTTATGGGTTGGCTGCCGTGAAAACACTGGGTCCTGCTGCACTCTTATGCTCTGAACTCAGGCTGCATGAAGCTAAGGCAAGGGAGTTGAGTAGGACTTGATGCAACCCTGCAATTCCAGTTTGAACTCTTCTGTGCATCCTCTCCATTGGCCAGGAACTCCTTTCCAATTCCTACTGGGATAGCCAACCATAAACATGGAGGGAGCTGAAGTGCTTTCCCCCCCAACCCCTCCAAAGGCTCAAAACAGGCAAAGAACTTTGGTAGTTCCCACAACCCTACCCATAATCTCAGTTGACTGTGTATTTCCTTAGGGTAACATAGTCCCAGCAGAAAGCCCACAGCTGGCTCTCATTTGTAAGAGAGGTCAACTGGCACAGTCCACTATATCTGATATAATACCTCAGCTCTTACTAAGGTCTGATCCCAGACCTCACCTAACATCAGTAGCCATACCACCTCAGTCACTCAAGATACCTTGAGCCTGTGTAGATATCCATAGTTGGCCTCTAAAAAACCTACCACAACAAGTCTATGTACAACCAAGGAAACACTACAGAGGTTATACCATCCCTCTGTAAAACTCAGAACTGGAGCTTGTACCCACCATCGTGAAATCAGAGGACAAGTCAGCCCAGTTCAGCTCTACCTAACATTTGACAACCCCACCCCCTGAGATAAGAGCAAATCTCATGTCATTGCACATCTTGCAGACTAGTTCATAGTTTGAAGCATCAGAGAACTTCTCCAAGATTTCTCCAGAGATGGCGTGGACCAATTCTCCTCAGAACTCAAACCCTGCATTTGTATACCCCCAGATCCCTTGCAGAAGCTCCCCAGCACTAGCCTGAATTGTGGAAGCTCCTTAGAACAGCTAGACCCAGAAGAACACTAGTACTCACAGACATTCGTTCTTCACAGGTTAACATCTCCAGGGAAGGGGGAGAGCACCACATCAGAGGAGCACCCCACGGGACAAATAAATAAAGCCAGAGTTCAGGCTTCTCAGTGCCACAGATCTCTTGTCTGAGGGAAGTTTCCTTCAGTTGAGACATAGACACAGTATTAGGCTCACTGGGGGAAGTTGATGGCTCTGCCCTAGCAGCTGAGCATCCTGGGTGCTTGTGAAGTGTCATGGAAAATGAGACTTCTCCACTTTCACATCCACCACTGCAGACATTTGCTTCTCTTGAGGGAGCTCAGTACAAGTGCATCTGTTGAGACCTTTTGTACAACATTCAGGGGCGACAGCAACTCCATGGGAGGTGGTCCCTTCAGGCACTGGCTGGTATAAGGAGTGGAATCCTACTCTCTCCCTACAAGAAACTTTGTTTCCTACAGATGGACAAAGGTGTATCTCTGATCTGAAAATTCAGAGAAAGAAAAGGGGCATAATGAAGAAGTGGACTGCTTTCTGGCCAGCCTGGTAGTGGAGCAGAGATGGCCACCACCATCCCTGGTGACGACCCCAGAACATGTTACTGGGAACTTCCCCAATTTCCTTTATCAGGCCTGAAACTTTAGCCCAATATACAGATATTGCATTTAATCACCTGCTTCAGTTGCAACTGGTTCTCACATATGGGTGTCTCCTAATGGCCTGAAGACTGAATAGTTCAACCCAGAGGAAGAAAATAAAATCCTGGTGGAATAAAAAGAGCATACCACACCATTGTAGAACAAGATAAGTTTCATCAGACCTCTGGCATTCTAGCCCCAAATGGCACAGTGAACCACCACACATGCACATAATATTTACTACTATAAGGAGTATCTGAGAAAGTCATTGCACAAAGATTTTCTATATCCAAAAAACTTATATAAAGTCTGTACCACTGAAAGCACTAGAACCAAAGCTAGATGAGTACAAAATGCACACATTAAAGTCACACCCCTGAAGGGGAAAAATTGAATCAGAAATGAATCTAACAGTAAGAAGAAATAGTCTACCCAAATAAGAAGAAACCAGAAAACCAATCCTGACAATATGAAAAAAAGAGTTATTTAGCACCCCCAAAAGACCACAGTAACTCTTTAGCATTGGACTCTAGCCAAAATTAAATTTATAAATTCCAGAGATAAAATACAAAAGATTGATTATAAAATTGCTCAATGAAATTCAAGAGAAATTTGAAAACCAACATAAATAAATTTTAAAAACTATTCATGACATTAATGAAAAATTATCCAAAGAGAGATAAACTTTTAAAAAAGCTAAATTTCTGGAAATAAGAGACCCATTTAAGAAAATACAAAATGCAGTGGAAAATTTTAACAATAGACTAGAGCAAGTAGAAGAAAGTTTCTCAGAACTTGAAGATAAGGCTCCAGTTAACCTAATCAAATAATAAAGAAAAAAGAATCATGAGAATGGAGCAAACTTCAAGGAATATGAGATTATGTAAAATGTCCAAACCTAAGAATTATAGGTTTTCCTGCGAAAGAAGAAGAAACAACAGATTTAGAAAATCTATTTGGGGGAATAATCGAGGAAAACCTCTCTGGCCTTGCCAGAGATTTAAGCATCTAGATACAAGAAACCTAAGGAATCCCCAGAAGATTCATTACAAGAAGGTCATCTCCAAGGCTTATAGTCTTCAGGTTATGCAAAGTTCATGTGAAGGAAAAAATTATAAGAGCAGTGAGACAAAGGCATTAAATAACTTATAAAGATAAATCTATCAGACTAACAGTGGACTTTTCAGCAGAAACACTACAAGGCAGAAGGAATTGGGGCCCTATCTTCAATCTCTTCAAACAAAATAACTGTCAGTCAAGAATTTTGTATTTCACAAACTAAGTTTTATAAATGAAGGAGTAGTAAATTATTTTTCAGACAAGCAAATGCTGAGGGAATTTGTCACTGTTAGATTGACTCTGCAAGAAATACTCAAAGGAGTTCTAAATATTGAAAACACTGGGAATTATAAAACTCACAGGGCTTATAGAGTACCCACACAATTGAGAAAAAAAATCAATGAGGTAACAGTCAACATGAAGAACAGAACAGCACCTTACATATCATTACTAACCTGCAATGTAAATGGTTTCAGTACACCATTTAAAAGAGACAGGTTGTCAGAATGGATAAAAAACACAATTCAAATATCTGCTGCCTTCAAGAGACCTATTTAACACACAAAACTTCCACAGACTCAAGGTAAAGGGGTGGAAAAAAACATTCCACACAAATGGAAACAAAAAATGAGCAGGAGTAGCCATTCCCATATCAAATAAAACAGACTTTAATTAACAACAGTGAAAAAAGTAATTATATAATGATAAAGGGATCAATCCAATGAGAAAATAAAACAATTTTAAATACATATGCATCTAACAACAGAGCTCTGAGCTTTATAAAATAAATAGCAATACAATAATAGTGGGAGACATCAACACTCCACTGACAGTAATATACAAATTATAAAGGAAACAAAATAATATTGGCATTAAACTAAGCCCTAGAGTAAATGGATTTAACAGACGTCTACAGAACATTCCACCCCAAAACTACAGAATATACATTTTTCTCATCAGTACATGAAATGAATGTGCCATAAAACAGACCATAAAATATTCCACAAATCAAGTCTCAATAAATTTTTAAAAAATCAAACTCCTATCAAACACTATCTCAGACCACAGTAGAATAAAGCTAGAAATCAACTCCAATAACTCTGAAAGTCAAGAAAATACATGGAAATTAAACAATCTGCCCCTGAATGATCTTTGGATCAATAACAAAGCCAAGATGAAAATTTTAAAAATTCCTTGAAATAAATGATAACAACAAGGCAAGTTATCAAAATCTCTGGAACACAGCCAAAACTACTTAAAGGAAAATGTATAGTGCTTAAGTTGGGAGTGGAGGGTACACTTAAAGCCCAGCCATTGTACTTCCTAAAGCTATTGAAATTAAAATAAATAAGTAAATAGATAAATAAATAAGAAAACATATAAAGTTCTCATGAATTACTATTGTATTAGGGTTCTTCAGAAAAACAGGAATGAGATAGAGAGAGAGAGAGAGAGAGAGTGCTTTATTAAGAAGGATTGACTCACACAATTATGAAGGCTGAGAAGGCAATCTGACATCTACAAACTGGAGGCCCAGGAAAGCCAATGATACAGTTTTTTTAAAAAAAATAGTACAAACCCAAAGGCCTGAGATCCAAGGAAGCCAATGGTATAAGTCCAGGTCCAAATTCAAAGGCCCAAGAATGAGAAGTGCTGATGTTCAAGGGCAGGAGAAAATGTATGTTTCAGTTCAAGTAGAGAGAATATTTGCTCTTCTTGTACTTTTTTCCTCAATACAGGACTTCGGTGGATTGCATAATGTCCATCCACATGAGGTGTGGTGATCTTTACTCAGTCTATCAATTTAAATGCCAATCTCTTCCAGATGCACTTTTGCAGACACATCCAGAAATAATGTTTTATCAGCTATCTGAGTATCCCTTAGCCCAGTCAAGTTGTCACATAAAATTCATCATCACAGCTATTGATCAGTTTACATTTTCTCTAATCTCTAACACTGGATCGCTGGAAAGTAAGCATGGATTCAAGAAACACTTTTAGTTGAGGAAATTCTCCTATAAAATGTTTTGGTACATATAGCATTCTTCTCCATTTTGGATAGTTACCAATTCTCTAATCCTAGTGTGAAGTGTAACCCCTTAAACAGTTCCTCCCATCCAGGACTACATAAATGTATCTTCCTAGGGCAAAGAGTTCTTACAAGGAGCACACCTTAAGTTCTCAATATACCACATATTTTCTTCTATTATGACATATGTCACTAGGTACTGTGAAAAATGAGAAAATTTTAAGGCCAGCTTTGGAAAAATAGCATTTCTTATAAAGATGTCTTTTCTGATGAACTTCAAACAATATTTTCAGAGCAAATTCCAAGGCAATGTTGAGGGAACCTGTAGAAAGAAAAGAGAGGGAATATTTCACTGTAACATCTTGTGAATATACCAATTTTTGTTGAAATTACACCTTAGGGGCTCTGTAATTTTTCTATAATAACAAATTTACATTAAAAAATAAAACATTTATGTTTGAACTATTAAATTTACAAATACACATTGGTCTGAAAAAGGACAGTAATTTCTAATTATCTAGGATGGTACTCTTTTATTCTTTGAATTAATTGTACCTGTACAAAGAGCATAAGACTTATGTTTTAATCCAATATCTGATACTAAATAGAAATTATGATCATAAGGAATGCATTCAATTTTTCTGGAAATCATAAGTAAAATTAAAAGATTAAATTATGCTATTTCTAAAGTTCCCTTAAACATTAACATTCTATGTTTCAAATCAGAAAACATTTAGATAATAACCACTCTAGCCAAAAACCACATAAAACAGCGAGGTGTCAGCCAGAACCCCAACAGTAAAAGCTGAGTGGGGAGGCTAGAATTTTCCTTCCTGAAGTTGCAATGAGGCACCCCAACTCCCTCACTCTTGTGATGTCAGGAAAAGCCAAGTAGGGATCTAGGGCTTTTATCCTTAATTTCCTTTACTCCAAACCTTCAGTATCAGCGGAAAACAAGAAAGGAACCTGGTCTTCTACATCCACTGAGCAATTATAAGACATCTCTTCCCCCTACCCAGAGGGATAAAGGCAGAGGAGACCGAAGGAAGAGTCAGGACTTTTACAGTAGGTACACTGTTGTAGCATAATGAACTCTTTCCATCTCTTGTGTCAATATACAATGAGTGGGGAGTGTGGCCTTTACCATCAACTAACATGTATGATATAGAGGTTCCTCTTCCCCTGTCAGAGCAGTGACAGTGAAAGCTTTCAAAATCTTAGAACACTATACAAAAATGTCCATGTTGCAGTAGAAAATCATTTGTCATATGAAGAACTAGGATAATCTCACACTGTATTTAAAAAGACAATTAAAAGATACTAATACCAACATGACATAGATGTTAAAATTATCTAATAATACCTATTTTTGGAGATTATTTTTGTTTTAGGAGCCTGGGGTACATGGAAGGACTTGTTCCATAAGTATGTTGCGTGAAGGCAAGTTTTGGACTTCTGATGAGCTCCCCCTGTGCCCAGTAATGGAATAGTACCCAACGGGTACCCTTATCCCCTCTCCTTCCTCCGTTAGCAATGCCCAGTGTCTGTTGTTTCCATCCTTGTGCCCATGTGTCCAATGTCTAGGGCTCACTTATGAGTGAGAACACGCAGTATTCAGTTTCTTGTTTCTGTGATAATTCACTAATTCACTTAGAATGATTGTCTCCAACTCATCTATTTTGCTGCAAGGGACATGATTTTGTTCTTCTTTATGACTTTGCAGTATTTCTTAGTGTAGATGTATATCACATTTTCTTTATCCAGTCCACCATCAATGGGCATCTGTGTTGGGTTCATGTTTTTGCTGTAATGAATAGTACTGCAATAAATATATACAGGCAGGTATCTTTTTGGTAGAGTAATTTGTGTTCCTTTGTGTGTATTCCCAGAAGTAAGATTTCTTTGATGAATGGTAGCTCTATTTTCAGTTCTTTGAGAAATATCCAAACTGCTTTCCACAAAGATTGAACCAGCTTACATTCCTGCCATCAGTGTCCTAGCATTTCCTTTGCTTTGCACTCTCACCAATACCTATTTTTGTTTGTTTGTTTGCTTGTTTCTTTTTCATAATATCAATGTAGGATGCATAGCTTGCAAATATTTTTCCCCATTATGCAGGTTGTTTCTTTACTCTATTGATAATTTCTTCTGCTGTGCAAAATTCTTTTTAGTTAGATAAAGTCCCCAACAAACCTCGAGTCAACATTATATTTAATGAGCAGAAGCTGGAAACATTTCTTCTACAAACTGGAACAAGACAAGGATGTCCATTCTCACCACTCCTATTTAACATAGTCCTGGTAGTACTAGCCAGGGCAATCAGGAAGCAGAAAGAAGGTAGGAGTATCCAAACAGGAAAAGAGGAAGTTAAATTATCTCTCTTTTCAGATGATATGATTCAATAACTAGAAAACTCTAGAGAGTCTGCCAAAAAATTCCTAGTACAATAAACTTCAGTAAAGTCTTGGGATACAAAACCAGTGCACAAAAATCAGATTCATTTGTATACACCAACAACAAGCAGGCTGAGAACCAAATAAAAAATACAATCCCATTCACAGTAGCCACTAAAAAAAATACCTCAGTGTTGATTTAACTAAAGAGGTGAAAAATCTTTACAATGAGAAATACAAAACACTGCTCAAAGAAATAAAAATGGCACAAACAAATAGAAGAACATCCTATGCTCATGGATTGAAAGAATTAATATCGACAAGATGTTCATTCTACCCAAAGCAATCTACAGATTCAATGCAACCCCTACCAAACTGCCAGCAATTTTTTCACAAACCTAGAAAAGACAATATAGAAATTTATATGAAAGCAGAAAAGGCCCAAATAGCTAAAATAATCCTCAATAAAAAAGAACAAGGCTGGTAGCATCATGCTCCCAGACTTCAAACTTTACTACAAGGCAACAGTAACTCAAACAGTACGGTACGCATAAAAAAATCGATACAAAGACAAATGGAACAGGATAGGGAACCCAGATAAAACCACAGATGCTCAACCAACCCATCTTTGGCGAATCCAACAAAAACATTGGAGAAAAGAAACCCTATTTAACAAATGGTGCTGGGAAAACTGGCCAACCACATTCAGAAGAATAAAACTGCACTCCAACCTATCATCATACACAAAAATTATCTCAAAGTGGATCAAACCTAAATATGAAACCTCAAACTATATGAATCTTAAAAGAAAACCTAGAGAACACCCTCCGGGACATCGGTCTAGGCAATAAATTCATGGCCACATACTCAAAAACTAACAAATATCTTAAAGGAGCTGCCATAAAACTGCTTTAGAAAGCAACTAAAAGCACACTTTAAAAAAATAAAAGATTAGAAAAGTTCAGCAAGAAAATAGAAGATATAAAGAAGAATGACGTGATAATTTTAGAACTAAAAGATATAACTGAAATTATAAGGCCAGTGGATAGGCTCAACAGTGAAATAGAAGAAATGGGAGAAAGAATAGCTGCAATTGAAATTACCCAATCTGAGCAACAAATAGCAGACTAACCAAAAATGAACAGAACTGCAAAGACCTTGGAGATAATATCAGAAAAGCTAACATCTTTCAGAATCTCAGAAGCAGAAGAGAGAGAGGAAGAGCTGAAAAAAATTTAAAAAGTAATCACAAAACTTCTCAAATTTGGCAAGAGACATAGACCTGCAAATTTAAGATTTTGTATGAGCTCCAAATATGAGAAGCACAACGTAATCAATACCAAAGCACATAAAAATTAAACTACTGAAAATTAGAGATCAATCTTGAAAGCAATCAGATAAATATACTACTTCATATATAGGAGAAAGACAATTAGAGTGACAGGAGATTTCATTTTTTTTTTTTTTTTTGAGTTGGAGTCTCACTCTGTCGCCAGACTGGAGTGCAGTGGCTGCTCCCAGCCACAGCAGCCTCTACCTGCTGGGCTCTGGTGATCCTTCTGCCTCAGCCTTCCAAGTAGCTGGAACTACAGGCGCGTGCTACCACGCCTGGCTAATTTTTTGATTTATTGTAGAGATGAGGTCTCGCCAATTTGCCCAGGCGGGTCTCGAACCCGCGGGCTCAGGCAATCCACTCACCTCGGCCTCCCAAGGCACGGGATTACAGGCTGAGTCACCAAGCCCAGCAGGAGATTTGTTATTAGAAACTATGGAGATGAGAAGAAAATGGCACTATATATTTCAAGTGCTATAGGAAACTAACCTTTAACTCAGAAGTCTATGACCAGTGACTATACCATTCAGGAATAAAGGTGAAATTAAGAAGGAAAACTAAGATAATGTGTCCCAAATTCCTAGCTTAAAATAATGGCTAATGGAAATTCTTTAAACAGAAATGAACCAATAAGAAATGTAGAGTGCTAGGAAGAAAGAAAATAACAAGCAAAAATATGAATAAATACAGTAGACTTTTCTTCTTTTCTTGAGTTTTCAAAATTACGTTTTATAATTTAAGAAAAAATAATAAAACTGTCAAATGTAGTTCTCAATGTATAGAAAGAAAATATTTAAGACAATTATGTTATAAATGGTTGAGATGTAAAGGGAGATAGGTTTCTATACTAAACTGGTAAAATAAAGGCATCAATAAACTATGATAAGTTATGTACACATAATATAACACCTAGAGCAATCATTAACAAGTCTATGCAAGTAGATGCACTCGAAACACTATAGATAAATTAAAATAGAATTCTAAAAAGATGTTCATGTAACTCACAGAAGACATGAAAAATAAAACAGATAAATGAAAAACAGACAATGGAAATGTTCCGAATTCTGACTATATCAATGCCAATATCCTGGTTTTGATATTGTACTTCAGTTTTCAAGATATTACTATTGGGTAAAATGGAGTAAAGGATACATGGACTTGCTATTATTTCTTACGATTGCATGTGGATCTACCATTATTTAAAATAAAAAGATTGAATTAAAAACAATGGGTTGTATTATTGAACACTGGTGACATCTTTAAAAAAGCATTTCAGTACAAATTAGCTGCTGAAAAGTTAAATTCTGTTAATTTGTGATCATGAAGACAAAGGACAGTTGCTATATAACCTGAAGGGAAAAATATCCACTATTGATATGAAGACTTGTATCCCCACATATTAATTACTGGGGCCATCATTGATCTATTTAATTTGCTAATTACTAAATTCCATATTCACACTGCATAGCAATACTATTGATAAATTAAGTGACTTTTCAAAAAAGTTGAAATTCTACCATAATTAAAATTCTAATACTTTTAAAGAGTTTAATGTATATATTGTCATTTTAAGAGCAATGTCTTATTGCAGTTAGCAAAATTTTCTGATGTCTGTAAGAGTTAAGTAGACTAAACAAGAAATATATTCTTAGTTTTATAAATATCTGCTACTACTGTAATTATATGTTGTAGTCTATAGTAAATTCATTAAGCTTACTCTATTTGATGTATTTATATTGTGACATTTATATGCAATCTCAATAAGCCGAAACTTTTCTAGTTATCTTTTTATTAACCAGTAGTCTATAAAAAACAAATCATGGAGTCTCCATGTATGAACAGACACATTGAATATGAAAGATTTGGGGGTTGGAAAGGTAAAAGTTAGTTAAGGAACGGATATTCCTAAAGTTCTGTTAATGGGTCATATCTTATTCTTTATCTGTTCTGCCCCTTTTGCATCCAAATCTTTACTCCTTTCTAACTCACTCTCTACAATGATGTTTCTGGAGGTTGTACAATGAAACAGGGAATAAGAAATGCAAAACAAAACAGCTGTTATAAACCCATACCAGATAAATGCAACTCCCCCATAACCATTTGGTCTTATCACTCCAAGGGTTTCCCTTCCCAAACATGGAGCTGGCTGAAGGAAATTGTCAACTTCTTTCTTCCTTCAAGAAATAATTGATATTTATTTTAACTTGATCAAATGACAGTATAGAGAACGAAGGTAAGCAGTGTAATTTGCTCTGAATTCAAGACCTTGTGACAAAGAAAATTTTTTACATCAAAAAGTTTGAGAATTACTAATTTTTCTACTACCTTTTTAGCTGTACCACACTATACCCTGCCAATTAAATAATAATAAATCCTGTTTAAAAGTACTATTTATTCTTATGAAGTTACTCCTTCCAATGATAACAGCCTGCAGTTACAGAAAGATTTTCATTCTACAACAATTTTTTTTCTATTATGTTTATTTGGCATGCTAATCACTCATTGTTAATCGAACAAATGTCCAATGTCCAATAATTATGAAGAAGTTCATTCTCATTTGAGCATCTCAGATAGTGATTTGTGTGACTCTTGAAAAAGTCAATTAAACCCAAAGTTTTGCTTACTATGTTTATCTTTCTCTAAACTATGGAGAGTACTGTATATGTCCCAAGGACTCTGACTTGATATTTTTGGTATCTTACTATTTATAACATGATACATTTGGAAGAGTTTACTGATTTTAATGTGATTTGGTTCACTATCAAATTTATTTTAATTTAATGTAGTTTAAATAATTATACCTTAATATGCTTTGGGTAATTTCATTGAAATTTACTAAATAGTAGAAATGTCAAATGATTGTACTGATTATTGCTGATAAAGAGACACCAATACAAAATGATTCTGTAAGGACTGTCTGTGCATCAGTCATTTTTTTTTTTTTTTTTGAGTTAGAGTCTCACTCTGTTACCCAGACTGGAGTGCAGTGGCCGCTCCTGGCCACCTCAGCCTTGACCTGCTGGGCTCCGGCGATCCTCCCGCCTCAGCCTTCCAAGTAGCCGGAACTATAGGCACGCACTACCACACCCGGCTAGTTTTTGATTTATTGTAGAGGTGAGGGCTTGCCAAGTTGCTCAGGCGGGTATTGAACCCGCGGGCTCAGGCAATCCACTCACCTCGGCCTCCGAAAGCGCGGGATTACAGGCTGAGCCACCGAGCCCGGCTGCATTAGTCATCTTATCTATAAGATGCACAAAAAAAATGTTGCCAAACCCCTAAAGTTATTATAGTGACCAAGTTGATAGAAGTAATAACATCGTACAAGCACAATGAATGAAAAGAGTATCATAATGTTGGTAGAAAAAGCAAGTCCAGTGAATGCTTATGATACAATCTTTTACTATAAAGTTCAAAATAAGAGAAATTAAATAATATATTGTTTATGTTGACATGTATATTGATAAAAATGTTAAAGAATATGAATAATAATTGAAATTTAGGAAAATATCTCTTAGAAGCAGAAGGATAGAATGCAGAGGGACATTTTGGTAGACATTGGCAATTGTTACTTATGCCATGGTTCTTGAGTTGAACAGGAAATTTATAACTGTTTATTATAGTTTTAAATCAAGTATAAAAATAAATTAATAAAATAAAATGGGACATACACAGGATAATAATAATGATGAGTTTTGAGCTAAGACTGTGATTATGGTAGGCAGAATTCTAAGATGGCCCCGCTATTTCCAGAGCCTTGTTATATATATTTATATCTTTTTCTAGTTATTCAATTAAATACTAATTTAGGTGGGTCTATGAGATTTCATATATACAACGAAAAGCTCTAGTCAGTTGCATTTATGTTATAAAGATTATCTTCAGTGGACCTGGCCTAATGAGGTGAGTCCTTAAAAGAAATCAGAGGGATTCCAAGAAAGACAGATTTCCTTGCTGGCCTTGCAAGAGCAACAACCAGGTTGTTAACAACCTATGGAGGGAGCCATGTAACAAGGACTAAGGGTGACTTCTAGGAGAGGAGTAGGTTCCAGGCCAACAGCCACCAAGGAAAAGGTGATCTCAGTCCTACAGCCACAGGAAACAACTTTTTCTTTTTTTAAATTTTTATTGTAAAGATGTTGGGTACAGTTCAGGGTTAGGTACACAAATATTGATTATGCAGGTACCTCTGTTAATGAGGTATACTCCTCCCTCCCCTAGCAGTTTCCCTCAACTGCCAATCCCACCACCACCACCACCCCACCAACAGTTTCCCATTACTGCCAATCGCTTTCTTATAGCATTCTAATTGTTCAAGGTCCTCTTATGAGAACATATGGAACTCTGTTCTTTGTTTCTGTGATAAATCAATGAGTATGATCGACTCCAAATCCATCCAGGTTGCTGTAAGTCCATATATTTGTCATTCTTTATGGCTGCATAATATTCCATTGTATATATGTACCACATTTTTTTATCCAGTCCAGCTTCAATGGGCAACATGGTTGGTTCCATGTTTTTGCTATTGTGCATAGAGCTGCCACAAACATACATGTGCAGGTATCTTCTTTGTAGAATAATTTGAGTTCCTCCGGGTATATTCCCAATACGGAAATTGCTGGGTCATATGGAAGGTCAATTTCTAGTTCTTGCAGAAATCTCCACATTGTTTTCCAGAGAGGCTGTACAAGTTTGCATTCCCACCACCAGTGTAGAAGCATTTATTTTTCTCCACATCCTCGCCAACATCTGTTGTTGTTTGTTTTATTAATGATGGCCATTCTTACAGGAGTTAGCTGTATCTCAATGTGGTTTTGATTTGCATTTCTCTGATGATGAGTGAGGCTGAGCACTTTTTCATGTGTCTGTTAAATGCCCATATATCTTCTTTTGAGAAGTGTCTATTCATGTCTTTTGCTCACTTTTTAAAGGGGCTGTTTGTTTTTTTTTCCCTTCGGTGTGTTTGAGTTCCTTGTAGATCCTAGATGTTAGGCCTTAGTCAGATATACAGTTGGCAAATATTTTTTCCTATTCTGTGGGCTGTCTCCCTGCTCTCTTGATGACAGTTTCTTTTGCTTTGCAGAAGCTCGTTAATTTGATGAGGTCCCACTTATCTATCTTATTTCTTAAGGTATTGGCTTTTAGGGTTCTGAGTAGTAATTGGTTTCCAGTTCCAATTTCCATAAGGGTGTCTCCTACGTTTTCTAAGATTCTTATAGTTTGAGATTTTGCATTTAGGTCTTTGATCCATTTACAGTTAATTTTTGTGTATGTGAGAGGTAGGGGTCCTGTTTCAATCTTCTGCATGTGGTCAGCCAGTTTTCCCAGTACCATTTACTGAACAGATTTTCCTCTCCCCCGTAGTTGTTGTTGGAGGCTTTGTCAAAGATGAGTGGGTTGAGGAATTGAGGCTTTGCTTCTGGAATCTCTATCCTGTTCCATTGCTCTATGTGCCTGTTTTTATACCAATACCAGGCTGTTTTGATTACTGTAGGCTTATAGTAGAGTTTGAAGTCTGGAAGTGTGATACCTCCTGCCTTTGTTTCTCTTGCTAAGGATAGTTTTGGCTATTCGTGGTTGTTTATGTTTCCATATGAATTTCTGTATTGTCATTTCCAGGTCTGAGAAGAATGATGGTAACAATTGGTACTGCGTTGAATCTGTAGATTGCCTTTGGTAGGATGGACATCTTAACAATGTTGATTCTTCCTATCCATGAGTATAGTATATTTTTCCATTTGTTTTTGTCTTCTTGGATTTCTTTGAGCAGCGTTTTGTAATTCTCATTGTAAAAGTCTTTCACTTCTGGTTAGGAAGATGCCAGGTATTTCATTTTTTTGTGGCTATTGTGAATGGGATTGTGCTGTTTATTTGGGTCTCTGCCTGTTTGTTGTTGGTATACAGGAATGCAACTGACTTTTGCACGTTTATTTTGTACCCTGAGATTCTTTCCAAATTCCTTTATCAGTGCAAGCAGGTTTTTGACAGATTCTCTTGGATTTTCAAGGTATAGGATCATGTCATCAGCAAAGAGGGATAACTTGACTTCCTCATTTCCTATTTGGATACACCTGATTTCCTTCTCTTGTCTAATTGCCTGGGCTAGGACTTCCAACACAATATTGAACAAGAGGGGTGAGAGTGGGCAACCTTGTCTTGTTCCAGTTTTCAGGGGAAATGTTTCCAGTTTCTGTCCATTTAGCAATATGGTAGCTGTGGGTTTGTCATAGATGGCACTTACTATTTTGAGGTATGTTACTTCTATACCAAATGATTTGAGGATTTTTTATCAAGAAGGATGCTGGATTTTATCAAAAGCTTTTTTGCATCTAATGTGATAATCACGTGGTTCTTGTTTTTACATCTGTTGATGTATTTAATGACATTTATGGTCTTGCAAATGTTGAACAAGCCCTGCATCCTGGGAATGAAGCCTACTTGGTCATGGTGGATGATTTTTGAGATGTGTTTTTGGATCCGATTTGCAAGAATTTTGTTGAGGATTTTTGCATCTATGTTCATAAGGGATATTGGCCTATAGTTCTCTTTCTTTGCTGCATCTTTACCTGGTTTGGATATCAGTGTAATATTAGCTTCGTAAAATGATTCGGGGAAAATTCCATCTTTCCCAGTTGCCTGGAATACTTTCAATAGGATTGGTATTAGCTTTTCCTTGTACATTTTATAGAATTCTGCTGGAAAACCATCCGGTCCAGGGCTTTTTTTATAGGTAGTTTTTGTATGACAGAGTCAATTTCCTGGGTTGTTATTGGTCTATTTAGTGTCTCAATGTCTTCTTGTTTTAACTTGGGTAGGTTGTATGATGTCAGAAAGTCCTCCATTTCATCTAGGTTATCAAGTTTGTTTCCATATAGGTGTACATAGTAATCTCTGATAATCTTTTGTATTTCTTCGGGGTTAGTTGTGATTTGATCTTTTGTATTTCTGATTGTGTTTATTTGGGCTTTTTCTCTCTTTTTCTTGGTCAGTCTGACTAGGGGCCCATCAATCTTGTTAATTCTTTCAAAGAACCAGCTTTTTTTTTTTTTTTAATGTTTTCTATGACATTTTTGTCTTCTATGTCCCATATTTGGGCTCTTATTTTTGTGATTTGGAGTCTTCTGCTAAAGTTGGGGTTTTAATGGTCTTCTCTTTCCATCTCCCTTAGGTGATTTGTTAGGCTCTCCACTTGTGATCTTTCCATTTTTTTTTTTTTTTTTGATGTGTGCTTGTAGAGATATAAATTCCCCTCTTAAAACTGATTTCATGGCATCCCAGAGGTTTTGGTAAGAAGTTTCTTCATTTTCATTTGTTTCCAAGAATCTTTCAACCTCTTCTTTGATTTCAGTGTTGACCCAGTCATTGTTCAGCATCATGCTGTTTGGTGCCCATGTCTTTGTGGGCTTTGGGGAAATTTAGTTGGTGTTGATACTTACAGAACACTCCACTCAATGACCACAGAATATACATTCTACTCACCACCACATGGAACATACTCCAAGATTGATCGCATCCTTGGCCATAAATCAAGCATAAACAAATTCCATAAGGTTAAAATCTTGCCAAGCACATTCTCAGACTACAGTGGAATAAAAATAAATATCAACACCAACAACATTT